>JAJHUR010129769.1:12500-17112 GCA_027495735.1 Lutjanus campechanus | reverse complement strand
TGAAAACAACCGGCTGCTGCTGCTGTTAGACTGCAGCGTTCGATTCAAGCCTGCTCTTAGTGTGTCTCACAGGTCAGCGGCAGGTTAATAGAGGTCGTCCCTCCACTCTGTAGCTGTGTGCGCGGGTGTTTGTGGGTGTGTGAGACCCTGCTTTGACACCGTTCTCTCCGAGCAGCCGTGGGGTTGAATACAACCTCGGCCCGCAGCGTCCACTGAAGCGAGGAGCGCCCCGCTGCAGTGGAGAAAATCCTCCTTCATTCCCGTTAATTAACTCTGCTTCTCCTTCCTCCCCCCCGCCACGCTCCGTCTTCTGACTCTGTTCTCCTTGTTCTGTCTGTCTGTCTTCATCTTTTCTCCTCGTCTTGTCTCTGTCTAACCCTCCGTCTGAAATCCTCTTCTTGTCTTCCAGCAGAAGTCGTCTGAAGCTGCTCCTCCCTCCACCTCGCCGTCCTCGCAGGCTGACAGGAGCAGACAGGAGGTGCACGACTTTACTCTTTTCTCTGGTGTTTTGTTGTGGTTGTGTTCGGTTTTCTTGTGGATATGTTGTGCTGTGAAAGATCAGAACAGTCCACAGGTCAAGCAAACACTCTTATTTGCTAATTTACAATATAAATTAGCCATCATAATTAGTGACAGCGCCTGACAGTCTTTAATTTTAGCCTCATAGATTATTTAACCATATAAAACTGTGTCAGACTTATTCTTTGACAGGAGGACATCCCTGACAGTCGCTGGGCCGGAGTTATATTTTCTGGTTTCTTTGCTCCTCTCTGACAGTAAACTGAATACTGGACCAAACAACTAATTAAAAATTAGTAGATTTATAATTAATAGAGAATATGCTCAACAGATTGATGGATAATGAAAATAATTGTTACAGAAAAGACTTGAAAGGTTTGGACCTGTTTTTTCAGCTGACAAGATTGTGTCAGGATTAATTAATCAGTTATTAATAAACCAAATTTTGTATTTTTTAAGACAGTAAACTGAATATTTTGGGTTGTGGACGAAGCAAGACATTTGAGGACGTCATCTTGGATTTGCTGACATTTTATTGGTTGATGGGCACCTTCACAGATGAAGAGTTGCCACAAAGCCGCTTCATTGGATCTTCAGGAACCTGCGGGTGACGTCAGGATGACTGTGTCCATGTCATATATATATATACACTCTATAGTTTTACACACAGCAGTCTCCACCAATCACAGCTCTTTGCACCTGTGCACACGTGGGGTCAGAGCTCCTTTGAGTCGCGCTCGCCATGCTGACATGAACTGATTTAATAAGCAAAGTTGGAAACGGAGCCAACATGATGTGTGGAGGCGGATCCCAGCTGTAATTTGCTGTGTTTTATTAGCGAGGATCAGATGGGAGTATAATAGCCCGCTAATGCTGCTGGAGCAAATTGGCCAGAGCTAGCCTCATTAGCTTGTGGTTAATAGAGTCAGAGACTTGTGCCAGAGCCTCAAAGATAATAAACTTACTGATGGATACGTCAACAAAAATGCAGCCAAAATATAGCCTGCATATGTGCAGTACACACTGTGGAGAAACAGCCAAGAATATCAATCAGTCTGAGCAGAATAAAGGCCAGAAATCCTTCAAGTCTGGAGGAAAATGGGTTCCACTGTACAATAAGACTACTCTTATAAATAACTTGTAAATGCTTTATACTTAGGTTATTAATTAGGTTGTAAAGACTTAATAAATCATGAATAAATTGTTAAAACACATTAAATAAAAATGGCAGCAGTGATCTGTTGGTTGCCAAATAGTGAGCCCACATCTGTCTGCAGTGCTCACTGAGCTGACTTCTCCTCCATCAGCAGCATTTATACTCATAAAGTTACCAGAATTTAATGACTGTCAGCAGATCTTAACAGTCAAAAGCTTCATTTGGCATCAGATTAACAGATCACCAGATTCATGCACTGAGGCTTTGGCAACGTTTTCTGCATGCCGTTTTACACTTTATAATAAGGATCTCTTTTGCCAGTTATAAAAACGGATCATGATTAACTTTGAAAAACAATCTAATTGTGATTATTTTGACTGGTATTTCAGTTGTGATATGATTTGTATGAAGCCCCTCAGCTGACAGTTGTTAGAAAAAATGTGTCTCTTGCTCAGAATTGACTGGAGTTTGTCATCGTAATGAATTTTTAGGTCAAAATAAAACAAAAGTAACTCAAAATTGTCCATGTTTGCAAGCAGCTGCTGATGATCTGTGTTTAAATGATCAATACAGGGACAGAAATCACAAACTACTTTCTTCCTGCAGCAGAGGGAACTGTTTTATTTCTACCAGAAAGAAAGTAGTTCCTACATGAAGTTAGGATTTTGATAAAATTTCGACTAATTGTTCAGTCTCAGTAAGCAGAAACTTTATCTTGCCTAATAAATATATCTTGTAAATTATTTATAAGGGAAGTCTCATAATAAAGTTGTGCCAAAAATCTTCAGTTAAAAACCAAAACAGGAAACTCCCCTGTGGCGACTGTTGACATTTGACCCAGTGTTTCAATGTGTTGTGTTTTTAATATTTCATTCCATTAGTCTAAAGTAAAATAAAACACTGACCCAAAGCTCACAGAAGAACACAAATGTTCTTAATGTTGATTCTGATTTGCGTCACTGTAAATGTTGCTGATTGTTTTGTTTATTACTCTGAGGATAAATGACCATCTCAGCTTAAATAACTATAAATACATAAACAGGCAGTAAAACACTGGCGTTGAGACGGGAGACGGAGGGAGACGCAGACACAAACCGACTGTTATTGTTTCCATAATGGCTCGACTGTAGCTTTTCAGCGGCTACGCTAAAGCTTCTGTCTTTGGCGTCCTGACAGTCATTAGCTAAAGCCTGTTGGTGGCTGGCATCAGCGCCGCCTCATTTACATACAACAAAGCAAGAGAGAAGCATTAACCTGAAAACACTACATCAACTGTCCGCTCGCTAATAATGTCTGCACATTAAAACAGCATCGTGAGTGCATTAAAATCACATTAAGGAACGAGATCTAATCGTTTCCAACCTGCTACGAGGTGCTGCAGATCTTTACCATCAGGCCTCATGTTTCCTCCTACACATTTTTATAATGGTTGTCCAATGGTGATTTAATGAAGAAGAGTGTCCTCTCTCTGCATGCTTAAACATGGTTACATGATAATTATGGTTTTGCAGTTGCAGAATTTACTTACTGCACCTCTACTGTTGAGTGTAGGCATATAAATTCAGTATAAAATGATGTGTTATATTCAGATTAAGTGTAGGAGAGAGTCACCAGAACATTTTTCACTCTTTTACTCAGAGATTTTTTTGTTTTTACCAATTTAATATTGTCAGGAAAACAGCTTACATGTGTTTGAATAGAGAAAATGAAAGTGGACACTTTCTGATATTAGAACTGACGCTCAGGCTCAGACCACACCGGTTCTGTGTACCTGTGAGTGACGGCTGCCTGACAGAGCTGCTCACAGTGTTCACACAGACAGTGTTTCTGCTGCTGCACTGTACCTGCCAGCATAACTTTCTGCTTCGAGTTTGCAAAAGAAAAGTGTTATAACTAGAAAACAGTATGATTGTCTTCCCTCCTTGTTCAGAGAGAGAGAGATTGAGGGAGAAAAATGGAAAAATATTGCCCTTAACCTGATTTTTTTAATGTCTGTGACATGTTCTGCAGATTTAGGAGAGCTCAAGTGTGCAGTGATCCCTGGAGTAATGATCTGATATAAATGAGGTGCTTACTTTAGAGCAGAACTAGCATGCATGACATGAAAACTATGCTAACTGGTGAAGAACAGACACATGTAGACTTTTGAATGGATTTTAGTTCCACAACATACAAACTAGGCCTGTAACACATGATTATCATGGCCAAGGACGTGAGCGCTGTTGCAAAAATGCCAAAGTTTTACACCGTCTTTTCTTTTTTCATCACAGAAGGAGCGTGACAAGAAAAAAGATGAGAAGAAGAAAGAGAAGGATGCTGATAAAGTGGAGAGACACAACAACACAAAGGTACGAGAGAAAGACTATCTGGAAAAAAGTCATTTTCTTATATGAAACTAATTCAACAGGAGCTGCAGTACGTCAGTTTTAACCACCTCTGTCACAAACTAATGTCTACATCATGATTCAGTGAGAAGTGTCTGAGGTTTCCGTCTTTTTGTCTGTCATTGAATTAAATTTTGACCGTGAAAACTGGTTTACGAGTGCAGCTACAGTAACAAGAGAAGTAAAACAGGGACGCAGCCCGCTGACATCGATCGTGTTTTATGTACACGGCTGTTTAAACATTGTGAAGGCCAGAATGAGGACAAGTTGAAGAGCTGCTGTCTCTGCGTGTGTGTGTCAGTGTGGTGTTATAAATGCATGATGTGTAACAACACAGAGGGTGAGAGTTTGTGTGTGTGTGCCGTCGCTCCACCTCTGTGGTGGTGCAGGAACCGAATCCTCCAGGGAAACTCCTCATAAACATTCATACTGTTCACAGATGCTTTAGTTTTGCTCCGTGCATCAGTATGGATCATTTCTCATTCACGCACAGGAGCGTAAACATGTGAAAGACAACAACTGTGATATTGTTTATGTGCTGTGTATGTATATA
>JAJHUR010129769.1:0-7500 GCA_027495735.1 Lutjanus campechanus | reverse complement strand
GTTAATAAATATTGTTTATCAGACTCCGCCTGTTTCATATTACATGTAAATATCTGAGGACTTCAGCTAGTTCAGATTATTTGAAGCGAGATTGTACGAGGTACTAATTGATCAGTCAGGACAGAGTCAGCAAGAAAAGGTTTTGTAGGCGCCTAAAAATCAGTGTCAGTTTAAGTGTACACTATATTTAGAATATTTTCACCACTTTACCTCTCTGTTAGACAGACTTTTTTTGATGGGAAACCACTGTTATCTAAGCCAAATATCAGTCTCTCCAAACCAACCAAACTCCACTGGTGAAATCATTGATTTTACCTCACAGAAAACAAGACTTACTGCTTCACTGCTGCCTTGATTTGTTAGTTTTCTTGTCTTATTGTGTGACTTCGGTGCTTTAAAAGGTTAGTTTGGATTCACCAAAGTCACACAATAACACAAACAAACTTACAGATCAACGCAGCAACTCCTGTGTTCTGTGAAGTAAAATGACTTATTTCATCTATGGAGTTTGGTTGGTTTGGAGAGAACAATATTTGGTTTAGATGGCGGCAGTGTCCCATCAAAAAAGACTGTCTGACATTGAGGTAAAGTGGTGAAAATAAAATCATATGACAGTTAGCTTAATATCACTGGAGTTGGACGAAGACAGATAAAACAACACATTTAAGGACATTTTCTCACGTTTGATGAAATGATGAACCAGTTAATGTAGAGATTCTCTTCTGATTGATCAGTCATGAAAATAATTGTCAGTTGCGGCCTTAATTATTTAAAAAGAGACCAAACGAGTCTCAGGTCTGCACGAACGCTAACACACAGACTGGCACATGTTCAGAGAGGACATTAGTGAAGCTCAGGAGCCACTAAATGAAAAACAATATAAATATAATTGATCAGTTAATAAAAGACCAGTCATTAGTGACACATCCCTCCTTCCTAGTATGTGTAAATGCAGAGGCGTTATTCATAGCAGCCGTTTGCCTTAATGAAATAATTTAAAAATAAACGCTGTTGTTGTAGGACTCAGTTGGCTCTGCCTCATAAGACTTTTAATTCAGAAAATGATTGAAGCGTTCATTATTTCCCTGCAGTTTTTGCAGCAGTGTTGGTGGGGGGTTATTTGGGTTTTTGATTGCCCATCCATTTCTGTTTTGATTGCACTTTAATTTTAGTCGTGATGCGGCTCGTGTGTGGGGAATCGAGTGGGGATATTTGGGGTGTTTGCTGTCGTGTGTTATTTGAGGACAAGGGAAGAAATGACAGAAGTTTTGTGATCCGAGCAGCGATGTCAAACTTTCTCAGTCACACTCATCTTGCAACTCACTTGTCCAGTCAGGCAAGTGGTCAAAAAAAAATGAGTGAGACTTCTCACTTCCTTCTCATCTCTGTTGACTGGGTTTGGGTGTTTGGATGGATGGATTTATTTTGTTAATGTACTGGTCTGCAGAGTGAGAGCTGCTGCTCTGCGTCACATTATCATCCAACAGCACCGTACAAACCCAAACAGCTGGAGCTGAGTGAGGAAGAATGAGAAGGAAACAGCCTGTAGAGCCAGACTCTTCTCACGTCCAACGCTTGAATTAAGGATTTCTTTCAACTTACTGATTATTGGAGCAGTGAAAAGACTAACAAAGACAGTTTGGGTGAGTTTTACCTTGTTTTTCTGTGTTTTATGAGCCAGTTAAGCTCATCTTGGTTTGGCAAAAGGAGGAACTTGGATTCAGAAGGTGTATGGTTGTATTTTTTTGTTTGATAAGGAAAATTGGAGTGAAAATGTTTCATTTCTTGACACTTTGTGAGTTTATTTTGTTTATTGGACATATGTAATGTTGCAAATGTATCACCAGTCACTGGTTGATGGGCTGACAGCCGCCTGTTGGAAATCTTTGACACATCATTCAACCCTAGTTGTCCGTTGCACATGTGCAGTATTGGGCGCTCGCCTCTACTGTGGCTGCAACTACCTACAATTTTCACCATCGATGAATCTGTTGATTATTTTCTCAATTAATCGATTAGTTGTTTGGTCTGTAAAATGTCAGAAAATGTTGATCAGTGATTCCCAAAGTCCAAGATGACGTCCTTAAATGTCTGGTTTTGTCCACAACCCAAAGATGTTCAGTTTACTGTCAGAGAGGAGAAGAGAAACCAGAAAGAATGTAAAAATTACCTTAACGATTAATAAGTTATCAAAATAGTTGACGATTAATTCAATAATACATTAATAATCATTTAATTGATTGATTGTTTTAGTTTTACTGTCAGTAGCCCCTCCTCCGGGGCCTTGCAGGTTCTTTTACGAAACATGAACGGTGAAGCAACTCAGGTTATCTCCATAGTGATCACCACAGTGGTTCATGTTCAGTCCAGACTTCTTCAACAGAAGAACAGGATTGACCTGAGCATGCAGCATCACACCAGCACAGCTTGTCGAAGGCATTATTTCATAACCACTAATGAATAAAACAATTTGTATTTGTAAAAACTGACTTTGGGCAAGTTGATCCACACAGACAGCTTCAGTTTTGATGAGATTAACTGAATAAAATCAACAAAGGCTAACTGCTGTTTTGGATGCCGACCTCTTGAATTAATTCTGAATCTTAAATTATACATTTAATACATTAAGTGTTGCTAATGTGGCCGTGTTGCACTCAGCACAGTGGGCTACACTTCATCAATATCAGCAAATTGAACTAGACGGCACGTTGCTCTGAGGGAGACTATATCTGCTGAAATATGCTGATTTTATAATTGATTCTGTCTTTTTTTTACTTCTTTAATCAAGCGCACTAAAGTGTAGATTTTTTCCCTTGTGTACCATAACAGATGTTCAGACAGATGTTAGGCAGCGTTGTTCCTTTACGGCACGTCAGTCCCGTGTGAGAGTGATTGAAACCTGCATGCTGTTACCTTATCTCAGCATTTCAGGGACCAAACAGTGGTGACGAGGACTGAAGTGAAGTCATGGCTCCAGAGATACAGAGCGACATGTCGGGTCACATGACATCAAAGTGAGATATGACTGGATCAATATTGTAGACTGTTGGAGACGGGGAAGTGCAATCGCTGAGCTGGCTGTTCACATGAGCTGCTTGAATATTAAAATCAGAATTTACAGCCGAAATGTTTTATTCTTGGAAATGTTTCATTTTATTCAACAGATACTGTATCTGAGGAATAATATTGGTTAATATTGGACAAATCCAGCGGTCAGCGATCAGTAACCTGACCAGATGGTTTGTTACACAGAACCATCCGGAACACCGTCCGTGGAAACTGTTTGGAAAAGGGTAAGAACTTTCAAAAAGTAGCACGGGCAAACTTCAGCCAATCCCGTCAACTGAACCGAAGGACTCAGCCCGAAGAAGAAGAGCGAAAACATCTTTTTTGCTCTTCTTTCAGTGAAGAAATTCTCTCCAGTTCTGATATAACTGATGTTATCACAGTATCTATGCTAACATCTTCAGGAGCCGACATTGTTTATTTGAGACGAGTCGTTTCCATGGACACAAACGGACGGCTTGTAGCCTGACAAGATGGATTCTCACATGATCTTGTGATCCCGCGCAACATAAAGCGGTCAGTGCTGACGCAGGAAGTTGTGGATGGATGTATGGTTGATACGTTTTGCTCAGTAGAGACTGAGGACAATCTCCAAACTTCTGCTGCTAAAACTTGGTGGAAACAATAAGAGAGTTTTGTGATGTTGGCTCTCTAAAAAACTGCCTTAGTTTCACCACCAGCTGGCACTTAGAATTCTGTTTTTCCCTCCTCGGTGGGTCCTGCAGGCCTGATCCTTGACCCTCAGCTCTTATGGTCAAAGGAGGGAGAAGCAAAGTTCAGCTCGCTCTGGGAAAGATGCAAAGATGACGTCACCTATTCACTACATTTTTAAACGAGCCCTTTTTCATCCCCTGTTGTTTTAGCTTGTAAGGAACTCCTCTTCAACAGTATTTTGACCTTCAGAATCCACTCAAGTTCTCTCCTTACAGACTAAATAAATTCTTTTTGTGCGTTCAGCTGAAGGGCAGACGGGGTGATGTATCTATTAATTGACAGGAGGAACTCTGGCGTATGTTGGGCATTTAAATGAAAAATTAACTAGGAGAATTGACTTCTGCTCAGCCATCTTAAATTAAATGGTAATAACATATTCACCATCTGCAGTCATGGAGAAATCTCCATATTAGAGGCATCGTTTGATTTAAAATGAAATCTACAGAGCGATACTTGAGGGAAGCCTATAGATAATGTGGATAAAACTGGATACAGGTGTTGATCTGCATGTAGACAGTCGTGCACAGACTTTCAGCCCGACAGACACACTAGAATATCAAGTAGTTGTCTTTTTTTTTCTCCATCTCTGTATTCAAATGAACTGATTTTATTCAGCTTGATTGGGGTTGTCAAAGCTCAACTTTGTCTCCTTCTCCACACTTCCTATCCGAGGCCTGTAGGCACTAATTAGACTACAGCGCTGATCGGCATCTGAATGCGTGTGTGTGCGCCTGTGTGTGTGCTGCTTGTGTTCTCGCAGAGATATGAAGCTGAGTAAATCCTCTAAAATGAAGCCGTTTGGCTGCACTTAACCTTTTTCAGGCTTTAACTGTTAAGAATAAGGATTAGAAACACAGGACATGTTTCATGATGAATCACAGGCCTGTCAAATTGTCAGTTTTTGTCAAAATTAGATGACTGATATTCTGAGACTGTTGTCAGCAGTAACATGTTTGTTCAGATGACTTGTATACCTGAGAAGGACTTCTTGTGGCTGTGTAGATCTGAGCTGCCCCCTGGAAGTCCAAATTTCAAATAATCAGTCAGAGACCCCTCAGTCTTCTCTTTCTCCTTATTCTGCCAATAAATCCCTGTAAATCCCTGTAAATCTAACATACTGGACCTTTGATAAACTGTCCAAGTACAAAATCAGCTTTCATTATTTGTAGAGCTGTACATGCTGTCCACATAAGAAGGAGAAGAGTCTTTGAAGTCTCACAGAACTTCATCCACAGTGTGTAAAGTGAAGAGACCCATCCTAAAAGAGCTCATCCAGATGGAGACCAAGTTTGCCTTCCAGAAACTCCTGTTCATTTTTGCTATTACAGCCTGGAGACTGAAAAAGAGAAGGTGAAAGTTTCACTTCTTGTTTTTTATCTGCATCATTGTACACAGATCAATGCAACATCATGACAGACTGTAAACTTTACAAACCGAGTCTCTAAATCACCACAAACCACAAAACTAACTGTGATGGGGCGCTGTTGACCCGCCGTCAGACGCTTCACCAGAGCGCACCGCAGAGCACGCAGGGCAGCTGACGCTTGTTTTTGTCTCTCACAGGCTCAGATTGTTCTTGTTAGTGTCTGACAACATGATGGAAAGGATCAATACAGTCAGAGAGCTTTTTTTTAAAGAGGAAGAGATGTTTGGTTTAACCAGAAACAGCTGATTTATTGATCTCGCCAAATTCAGACTCCTTTTGCAAGACATTGTCATCTTTGGCTTCATTCAAACTAGTCAGAAACTAAATAAAAGTCAACAAAAACATCTTGGTTCGTCTTTCCACTGTTCCAACAATCACCAACTCTGCTTTGGGTGAAATAATAATTAGGACAAATCATATCCTATCTAGAACAAAAAACTAAACTAAAAAAAATAGTTCTAACTCTCCAATGACATTATTTGGTGAAAAATTATTCTCTAAGGATGTATCTATATGAAATATCTGTAATTTATGAAATGCTTTGGTTTGCTTCAGTTTCTTTAATTTGCAAACTAGAAAACACTTGTGTCCCAGAAAAAAATCATAACTTCAAACAATTTAAAAAATGTGTTAAAAAAATCTGAAACCAGCAATACCTACTAATAAATAGCATGGGTGTAAAAATGTGCTATTATAATCAACTTTGTTTTAAAGGTGTGTCCCAGATTTCCATTAATTCCATCAGATTTTTTACAAAAAACCTAATTTAATCAGGCAAAGGTCAGATATACCCTAAGGACCCCTGTCTCACTTCCTGGTTTAAAAAAGACAAGGCAGGAATACTGCTCAATCACTGGTAAACTTTCTATTTTTAGACAAATTCATGAAATAATATTGCTATCAGATGTGTCTCAACCATAACATGTCGACTCTGTAGTCCTAAACCAAAGCTAAAAAAGAATTATGGCTTTAAATGTGTATTTGAGCACCACAAGACGTCAACTCCGTCAGACTGGAAATCTAATTAAAAAAAATTCATCACAAGGAGGCTGACCTGTTACAAGGTTTAATGGACAAGAGTTTGATTTTTTAAAATATATTTTCCTGCATAACTGAGGAGTAAAAATCAAAACCCCCTCAAAATACGGTTGTGTCCCAGTTTTCAACAACGAGTGATTTATGACCTAAAATTGCGAAAAGACAAGTGTCTGACAGAAAGTGCAAAGAGAGGACAGTGTGTACTCCACAACGCTTTTCAGACAAGAAGTGACTCCATTATCTCTCGAGCTGCTTTCAGTCTCTCCTCACCTCCATTCATCTCCCCCTCTCCTTCATTTGTCCCTCCCTCTGTCCCTCTCCTCCTCCTCCTCTGTCTTTCTAGCTCTCCGTGTGTCTATCTGTCTCTCTACAAACACTAAATCACTGTCGTCCCGTCGGACCGCTGGCGTATGTTGTCTTTTTCTTTCAGCCCATGAATAAATTATCAAAGAGAACAAGAGGCTGCTTTCCTTCATGGAAAACACTGGCGCTCGCCTTTGTTGGAGATAGAAATGAAGGAGTGTGTGTGTGTGTGTGTGTGTGTGTGTGTTTGCACGGGTGTGTGTGTGTGGATGGGTTTGTGTGCATCTTTGTTCATTCAGTGCAGGGATTTGGGGAGTGTGTTATCGCTAGGTGCTCTGTACATCTGGACTGAGTTGGGCTCTCAAAGGTTCCCATGATTGGATGTGGCACACAAACACACACACACAAACACACACACACACACACACACACACACACACACACACAAACACACACACACACTCTCTCACACACACGCTGCAGCAGCAGCAGTTGCAGCAGCTAAAGCATATCTGTGGTCGATTGGAGTTAGTTTGAGCGGATGGTGTGAAGGGCAGCCAAAGGAGCAGCGTTCTGTGACTAATAACGTGACACACACGCACACAGACACACACACACACAGACACACACACACACACCACACACACCACACACATACGTACACCACACACATAGAAGCTTTGCTCTCTGAGGTCTGGCAGTCAAAGGATCGATAGCGTAGCCACAAGGAGGCTAATCAATAAGCAGGATTTGCACCGCTGGAGGAAGAGAATCAAACCTGCTTCCCAAGAAAACACACACAAGACAGATGCAATCATAAACACACACGTCCATCCTCCCTGCTATAGATGCACAGGTGCACAAACATGCACACACACACACCGGCATGCTCCTCCCATCACAAACACCCCCCCCCCCCCCCCCCCCCCCCCCCCCCCCCCCCCACCCCCATT
>JAJHUR010129764.1:0-12090 GCA_027495735.1 Lutjanus campechanus | reverse complement strand
CCTTTATTTCATCTTTAAAAAAAAAAAAAAAAAAAAAAAAAACCTTCCCAAAATGGATTTAACAATTAATTGATTTCCAAATAATGTTCTGTTAATTGACTAATCAATTAAAACCTTCTTCTGCAGGATGTCATGCAGTTCATTCAATTAGTCTGACAGAGAGGGTAATTTCTTTTACAGAGGATGTAACATTATAGCTTATTTAATATTTCAGTTATTAGCTGCATTTAACGAGGCAGTTTAGGTTTTTTTTCTAATACACACTTTTACAAATGATGCAGTATGAGCTATTATGGCACGATTCTGTCAGCAGCCTTCACACTTCTTCATCACAGACACTTCAAACGATCAGCCTCCTTTCATTCTGTGCTCAGCCTCCACCTTTTCTGACTTTTCTTCTGTTATTCATTTCAACCAGGTCGAAGCTTCAAACATGTGCTTCACATTTTTATGTTTTGTGAGCGGTTAAACTCACGTCAGTGTTTCCCCTCCCACTGTCTCGAAAGAAACAAAATATTTTAAAATATTTCATTTATTTTATCTTGTGAATTCTTCGTGTTCACTGGATTTTGTTGAGTCCAAAATTTGTCAAGTTTAAAGTTGTCAAATTTGTGACTCCAAGTCACGTAACTCAAATCTGCAATTAGGACTGAAAATAATTAATATTGAAATTGATTGATTAATTTCTTGATTATGGCTGCACGATAAATCATTAAAAAAAACTCAATCTCAATTCATACATCTATGCAATCTCGTTTCTAAATGACGAGGATTCTCTCGCTCCTACGGGACAAACAAACCAAATCACAAAATCCCAGCTGTCAGACCACACAAACATTACACAGTGCATCACTATTCTATTTTTTTTAATGTTCAGTAGCATTTAAGTTAATTACTTTGATTAAGTGTTCTAAAGTAAGAGAGGAAAAGAGGCTTTGAAGTAACTAATTACAAATGCTCAAATTACTGTAATTAAGTAGTTTTTTGTGTACTTGTACTTTTATTGGTAGATTTTCAAGTTTGTACTTTTAGTCGTGTGTATTACAAGATGTAATCTACTTAGTTACTTTTAAAATCATAGTTGAGTACAATTTGCATGAATATCCAAACCTTTGCTGTTTAAAATTCAACCAAAATTAAAATAAACCAAATTTAAAATGCATTCATGGATATTTAATCAATTGTCATAGCGATAATTTGTACATCATTTGACAGTTTTAAATTAAGTGTAGACTTAAAATTAAAAAAACAGAAAAAAACGACAATAAGGAAATGTGTTTTGTATCTAACAAATGATTAATGATTAATCAATTGGTTGCATTTTCAACTATCAGCAAAGACAAATGCACAAAATTTGCAGCCCTAGTTTGGAGAGGTGACTGTGACATCAATGCATCAATGATAAAAAGTAACTAATACTCTGAGTAGTTTTTGTGACAAATACTTTGTACTTTTACATACATATATTTTTAACACCAGTACTTTTACTTGTAATTGAGTAACGTTTTAGTAATGTAAATGTACTTAAGTGCATATTTTCACTCCTCTTTCCACCACTGAGTTTATGTAAGGGATAATCAGTGAGTAGGTGTGCATTTAATGCTTTAAAGGCATGATGTGGAGGCAAAGAACCTCCAAATGCAAAGCCTCCACAAGCGACTTCAAACCTTATAACACACACCTATTAGCTGATTATCCCACTTACTGTAGACCATGGTCATTAGACAATAATATAGAATAAAAGCATTTGCAGATTTTTTTTTGGTGAAGGTTATGCACTCAAAATCTAAAGTTATGAAGTGCAGTGCTCTTCAATGTTGCTATCTTTACAAGTTTGGTAGCAGATCAAGTTCGAATGGTGAGTAAATATGAGCCAAACTACGTGTGCATTAAACGGTTTTAATGCACACCTGCTGGCCAATGAGAAGAGAACATTCACCCAGACCATGGTATAAATAATATTAGAATGAATTCTTCATTTTCAGTCACTTCTGTTCAGACACTTTTATTTTTTAAGTTTTATTTTGAAATTATGTTGTTTCCGCTTCCGGTTGCTCCACTGTTTGTCATGTTTTTGCCTTCATCGTGGTGCAGAAGTCACTGATGATGACCTGTCAGGCTGATGTGGCACAACAACTCAATTCTCTCCCAGTCGTTCATGATGTTACACTGTCTTGTCTGTATTAAGTGTATTTATAGCTAAAGACTTTCAATAATTAGCCTGTTAAGAAACTAGCCTTGGCAAAATGATAAGCTAACTGCCCAGCCCAGCTAGCTTGCTCTGTATTACTGTGAACACACAGTTAGCTTGGTAGCTGCAGTTGTTTAGTATTCACACAAAGTGCAGATCTCATTTTACAGCCCTTAAATGCTTTTAGTTAACGTCATTATCAGTAACAAGTCCCCCTCGCCTGAGGGGAAACACTGTGACATGTGTGTTTGGACTGATATTGTCCGGCTCATTTTTGCCTCAGGGCGTCCTAACAGGTTAATACGGCCATGCCTGTTCAACTATCTAGAATTTGCTTTATGAACAAATCAAATTACAGTGGGCTGACCTGCCTTTGGAAATAGGGTATACTTTGTAAAGCTGTGTGTTCTTGTCAGATGTTTCTCTGCTACTGCACAGTCCCTCAGCAGGTTGTGTCCCTGACATCCAGGTTCAACCACACATAACGTTGCGTAATGCAAGCAGGACACTATAAAAACACTGCACAGGCCAAACACCCATCACGGAGATCATTTGTGATAGCAGCATCCATCCTGTGTCACAGTGGGGAAATCACAGGTCTGTCAGCGCTGATAGGATCTTGCCCTCGCTCTGAGGTGAGATGAAACACCAGCGCCAGCGCACTCTGGCTCAACAGCGAACAATAGACAGTCTCAGTGAAAGACCCGGCTATTATGGTCCTGTTCCACCGTGGGGATGAAAGGAGACGAGCTGGACTGTTCTGCAGACAGGTCAATCAGCCCAGGAAGAATACAATGACATGCAGGAGACAAACTGAACACTCCCATTCCATCATGCCCACAGGGGACAGTACTGTGCCTGTTGCTATAGAGTCAGTTCCATTCTTTGCAGAGAGACAGCCTGTTTACCCAAAAGTGCTCAATTTTACTAGTAAAAAAAAGTATGCATATTTAGGTTGATAATATTTACCAGTAAGTTCAAGACAGGAGTTACAGATGTGGAAGCTGTCCAGTTTTACCACAGAGTCTGTTGGATACTGAGCAGCTCCATTAAAGCAGGTGGAGGTTAAGAGCCAAGCTCAAGGGCACCTTTGTGGTGGTGATGATGATGGGGAGGCAACAATTTGTTCCTTGACTTTCCTGCAGTGGAACATTCTGCTGGAAAGTCAAGGAACTGGAAAAGTGTGGCAGTGGTTAGACAAGCCAGCTTCTCTAACCACTGCTGCCCCATGTGGTCCCACACATCCACATTCTCCAGACAGAGGTGGGACCAAGTCATTGTTGTGCAAGTCACAAATAGGTCTCAAGTCCAAACTTTGACTTTTGAGTCCTAAACAAATCATTTTCGCTCTAAACCAAATGTAATGGCATTTTAAGAACGGGGTCTTGACTTAATGTTTGTTGTACAACTTTGTTGGAAGTTGTTGCGTCTCCAAGAAGAGTATTATTTCCCACTGTTAGACTCTTATAAGACTTTCTGAGAGGGTAATTTGGGACACATGGCGAAGGAACTGTACTGTAAACTAGAGTGTATAATTGTCCACTGTTAGACCCTTATTTCACTTTGATTGGCCCTTATTCATATCAATCTTGGCTATTCTGCCAATTGTATGGGAACCAGCCAAAGAAGGTGTGTCTCAAGTAGCAGACATGTGATTTCACTTTAGTTTACAGTACAGTTCTGTTGTAACATGTCCCTAATTCCCCTCTATTCATAAGATCTAACATTTGGAAACAATGCACTTTAGTTTACAGTACAATTCTGTTGTAATGTATCCCTAATTATCCTCTAATAAGGTCTAATAAGGGTTCAGCAGTTGGAAAACAATACACTTTAGTTTACAGTTCTGTTGTAACATGTCCCTAATTACTCTCTAGCTAAGTCTAATAAGGGTCTAATAATGGGAAACGACACACTTTAGTTTACAGTACAGTTCTATTGCATTGTGTCCCTAATTACTCTCTAATAAAGTCTAATGAGCGCCTAAGAATGGGGAAAAATGTGTCCCTAATTACCAGCTATTAAAGTCTAATAAGGGTCTACAAGTTGGAAACAATGCACTTTAGCTTACAGTACAGTTCTGTTGTAATGTGTCCCTAATTCCTCTCTATTAAAGTCTGATAAGATCTAACATTTGGAACAATATACTTTAATTACCAGTACAGTTCTGTTGTAACATACCTCTAATTACTCTCTAATTAAGTCTAATAAGGGTCTAACAGGAGGAAACAACACACTTTAGTTTACAGTACAGTTCTGTTGTAATGCGTCTCCAGCTATTAAACTCTATTAATGGTCTATGATCTACACTTTAGTTTACAACACAGTTCTTTTGTAATTTTTCTGTAATTACCTTCTTATGAAAAGAAATACGGGTCTAATAGTGGGAAACGATACACTTTAGTTTACAGTTCAGTTCTATTGTAATGTGTGCCTAATTTCTTTCTTACAAAGTCTAGTAACAGTCTAATACTATCTACTAAAGGACATATTTCTATTTTTTGTCTTGATTTGATACAAAGCATGGCTTGCTATGTCTCATTAGTGTACTGTAAAATGAAGTGTGACCTGAAAGATTGATATTTGGTGTCCATGCTGCCATGCAAAATATCGCAATGCTATGCTGTAATGCTTTTTCTCCAAGCACTTACATTGCACACTGCCCTGTGTCTTAAAAGAGCTATACTACTCTAAGAACAGTATCCAATTATGTCCAGTAGATATTTATTATACAGACTGCATGTAATCATATATTATCCACATTCTGACTGTAGTTGTTTGTCAGAAGAAACCACCCATGAACAAGCAGACAGATGAGATGAGATGATAGCAGGGAGCAGTTTTCTGTGTTGTTACAAAACTTGTGATTAGGAAATATGCTTCTCTTTGAAGGTGCTGCAGGAGGAAATGCAACCTGCTGTAATCTGATCTCATTGTGAAAACAACTGTGGCAGCAGATAAATAAAAACAGAGCGCCAAGCATCTGTTCCCTTTCATGTTTACAAGAGAAAATGACGAAAAACTGATGTTTCCACCAAGGAGTTTGATGTACAGGAATTTTTATGTGCGAGTGAGTGCAGCCCTGAGCTGCTGAACACGTGATCTTGGATCGAGGCCCGAGTGGTGGTCCCAGGAGTAAAAACTGCCCTTCAAGAATTAATTTAACACTGCAGCTTTTGAGCCCCACAAAGCCAGACGACATCTCTCAAGCCCAGGTTTTGCTATTTCAGCCTGTAAATTATCCAGTGAGAATTATTTGACGCTAATAGAGTCAACGGAGCGTTTAAGTGATCATGTGCTCTTGACATTTACATGTCAACAGCTACTTAAACAAACTAAGTCTTATATTTTTTGTGAACAGTTCAGCAGAAATTTGACAACTGCCAACATGCTTGTAGATGGAAAATCAGAAAAAGGTCAGATGAATCTCCAGATTAGTTTGTGTTTGATCAAGTAGAAGTACGGATACTTGTGTAAAAAAAGAGACTCTGGTAAAAGTAGAAGTATTGATTCAGCTTCTTTACTGCAGCACAAGTGAGAAAGTACAGACTCTGTAATGTAACCAGAGTATAAAAGTAAAAAGTCGTCCTCTGACGGACATTTTTCTGTGCAAAACTAACTGAACCTCACCACTGTAGTCTCCCTCTCTGCCTGTTTCATCTTGTAACGTCTTTTACGTTGTTTTTGTCTTGTTATGTATTCATCTTGTTACACCTTTTACATCATTTTCACGTTATGTCTTTTGTCGTTTTCGTTTTGCAACATAATTTACACCTTTTACCTTGTTTTGTCGGTGACGTCGTGTTACATCGTGTTACGTCATGTTACATCTTTTGCATAATATTTGTCTTATTACATCTTGTTACATCGTTTTGGTATTGTTACGTCTTATTATGGAATTTTGCGTTGTTACATCTTTAACGTCATTTTCATCTTGTTAGGTGCTGTTACTCCATTTCATCTTGTTTCATCGTGTGAATTTTACGTAATTTTCGTCTTGTTGCATCATATTTGTCGTTATATCTTTTACGTTATTTTGGTCTTGTTATCTATTGTTACGTTGTTTTCATCTAATTACGTTGTTTTCGTCTTGTTATGTTTTTTTACGTAATCTTTGTCTTGTTATTTTTGTGTGCATCAATTTCGTCTTGTTACACCTTTTACATCGTTTTTCCCTTTGTTACGTCTTTTAAGCGTTTTCATCTGATGTTGCCTTTATGTTGTATCTTTCATGTCGTTTTTGTTTTGTTACATCTTTTCAGTTGTTTTCATCTTGCAATAAAACTAAAGTAACAAGCCTCTTTTTAAATGTAAGGAGTAGAAAGTACAGATATTTGTGTTAAAATGTCTGGAGTAAAAGTAAAAAGTTGTCAGAAAAATAAATACTCAAATAAAGAACCGATACCTGAAAAACCTACTTCAATACAGTAACAGAGTATTTGTACTTAGTTACTTCCCCTTTCCGTCGTGTGTTGACATAACAACAAATAATATCACTGATACATTATCAGATTAGTATTTATTCATTTATCCTGAGCATGGGCCTGGTTCCAGTCTGCTGGGTTCTGCAGCCCTCTCGTCTGAATGTGCAGACCTGGATGAAAACGCTGTATACACAGAATGCCAAAATATAGCAGCCCTCTCCACCCATATGTTTTCATGCTTGTTCATCCCTGAAATTACACACAATTTATCAATGTGGAGAGGAGGCTGAGAGGGAGCAGAGATGGAGGGAAGCCAGCCCACATACAGCTGTGATAGCAGCAGCCAGAGTTTCAGATGGAGCTGTGATCAACGCGAGCCTGCAGTCCGATTCAGGCAAAATTCCTGCAGTCGTTCAATTATGTCCATCAAGCATGTCTGCCTCTGCACATAAACATGCCGCATCTCGCTGGTGGAGGATTCTCGGAGGAAAAAGTTCAATCAAATTTCACATTAAGTCGCACTACAACTTGCACATTTAATGACTTGGTGTTAAAGTGAAGCTTATAGTAGGCAGCATGTGTGTAAACATAAGTGATACATTTGTCAGAGCATCGTAATATTACAGAATGAGTTCATCCAAATATTAAAAAAAGAAAGAAAAAGAATGCAATATATTTTCTCACCTAGTGGTCTTCTGCAGTGCAGATAGTTTTGTTATTAATGTGTCCAGGTTTGATATTTTTATCTCTGGCGTCACCCCAGTACAAAGGTGCAGGATTATTTGTTTTGTCTTTTACAACATTTTTGTCTTGTTACTTCTTGTTACACCTTTTTCATCTTTTCCGACATCTATTACATCATTTTTCATCTCGTTGCATATTGTTATGTTGTTTTCTGTCGTTTTTATCTTGTTACGTCTTTTTCATTGTTTTGTCCCATTGTCTTGTTATGTTACGTTGCGTTTTTAATGCGATTTTTGTCTCATTATGTCAGTCGTGCATGATATGCGCTGATGGAATGACCAAGGAATCGTCTTTTCATGTGTTATTGTTCAATTAAGGTTAAAACTAGTCTTGATGTTGGAAGGCGGCGCACAGTGATGCAAAATAGCAATAATTGGGGCGGACGTTTAGCTCAGTGGGTAGAGCGTCCGACCCATGTATGGAGGCTGTAGTCCTCTGCAGCGGCTGCTGGTTCGACTCCCGCCTTCGGCCCTTTGCTGCATGTCATCCCCTCTCTCTCTGCCCAGCTTCCTGTCTACTCTTCAGCTATTACTATCAAATAAAGGCACAAATGGCCAAAAAAATAGCAATAATTAATAATTACTCTCCTAGCGATCCTGTTTTGAAAATGTAAGGAGCAGAAAGTTCAGATATTTGTGTGAAAATGTAGGAGGTAAAAGTAAAAAGTCGTCAGATAAAGAAATATTCAAGTACAGTACAGGTACCTGAAAACTCTACTTAAGTACAGTAACAAAGTATTTCTACTCACATCTTTTACGTAATTGTCGTCTTATGTCTTGTTACGTCTTCATCTTGGTTGCCTCAGTTTTGTTTGTTGCGTATCATTATGTTGTTTTCATCTTGTAATGTCTTTTTTGTTGTTTTTGTCTTGTTGTGCCTTCTTCATTGTTTTAGTACTGTTCCATCTTATTACGTCCTATTATGTCTTTTTCACCGTTTTTGTCTCGTTACGTCTGTCGTGCGTGATATCCACTGAGGGATACACCAAGGAATGTGTTATTGTCCCATCCATTTAGGGTGATACAAAATTAAAATTAGGGCGACAACTAACAATTAAATAGCGTAGCTTATCATGAGCAGCATGTGTGCAAACGTAACTGATACATTTATCAGTGCATTGTAATATTACTGAATTAGTTAATCCAAATGTAAAGGGAAAAAAACAACAATATATTTCCTCAGCCTGTGGTATTCTGCAGTGCAGACAGTTTTGTTATTCATGTGTCCAGGTTTGAGATTATTTATCTCAGCCTCCACCCCAGTACAAAGGTGCTGGATGGATTTTTGTCTGAGGCGCTGAAAACTGACATTTAGAGAATTCAACAGCAGCATCTGTTCCAGACTCAAAGTAACAGCACTTGTGGATAATCCACAGACCTCACTGTGAACCTGGGCCTCAAGTGGATTAAAACAGGTGCCAGCAGCTGCACTGCATGCAGAGTTTATTCTAAAGAAAAGACTCCATGGGTATGCATTTCTGTACAATAAATTCAATTCAGACATAAATTCCTAAGAATCGTATTACTGTGGTCCAAGTAATTATTTTTGAAATAATACAGTGAATTTGCTTCACAGCTGGAGCTTAAATGTATAAAGGATGAAAGCCTTCTATGTCTCTGTGAACTAATATGTTTTTACAGAAGTCTTCAGCTAAATCAAGTGAAAATATGTAATTAATATGTAATGGATTGGCATTAAGACTTTGTTTATATGCCACTTGTTTCGCACACATATGACTTTTGGAGTCATACAATATAAAGATTCCTGCAGATACTGGCCTGCTCCAGTACTCAATCATAAATGATTGATTATTTGTAGAGATGCACTGATCCACTTTTTTTCAGATCTGATCCAGTTCCAATACTTGGACACCAAAACTATACCAATACCGATATCTATACCGATCTTTTCCCTTGCTGAGAGTAGTGTCAGTACTGAGATAGTGCTGCGAGATGGCTCTCATTTCCCACGATGCATTTCTGAGTTTGTTAAGTTTGCTGTTTTATGTTCCAAAATGCGAATGTTACTTTTTTATTGTAATTTTTAAAGTTCTTTTATAGTACTGTAAGTATTGGTAATTGTCGATTTTTGTGCTGGTTTGTTGTTGCATGAGTGAGGTGGCAAGTACATTTCATCACAGCAGCTTAATTTTAGCCTGTCATTTCGGACGCGTTTCCCTTATGTGTGGTTATTATAAAAAGAGTGGTGTATGTGATTACAGCTCAGAACCAATAGAGGGCGTCTGTGCCATACGTATAGTGGTATTATACACAGTTAAGGCCAGTGTGTGAATATGGCTCATGCAAAAGAGGCTGTACCCCTGTGTTAGCCATGTTGTAATGTTGCAAAGTTGTCCGTGCAATAACGTCAGCTCAACTGAAGATGAAGTCCCTGCATCTAATAATTGATGTCTGGAGATATCACAGTGGTGTGAAAGTGGACACAATGTGTATTTGCGCTGTGTACCAGCGTTCATAAATAGATAATGTGTTTATAAACATGTAAAAGAGTTGGTCTGTAGAATTTAAATCAGAATATTGATTGGCAATATTGATCTGGTATTCGACAATGGAAACATGTCCACATCGACCCCGTGTTACAGATATGTGTACCAATATCTTTCTTTTTTTCCCACTTTATTTTTGAAAAAAGATTAAAAAGATGTGTTTACCACTATTGTACCATGAACCTAAACTGAGATCAGAGTACCATGAGATTAACCCGACACGCCAGATGTTTTGTTACACAGAACCATCTGGGAAGTCGTGCTGAGAAACTGTTTGGAGAAGGGCAGGCACTTTAAAAAAAACAACAACCCCCGTAGCAAATGATTGGATGAACCATCTGTCTATAACATCTAAAACGGGCTAACTTCAACCAATCAGATCAATAAACCATATCACGCAGGTGCTGGATTTTTGTCACTTTTGTTACGTCTTTTTCATAGTTTTCATCATGTTACATCTCTTGCATCTTTTTGACTTCGGTCTTTTACGTCATTTGCACTTGTTAAGTCTTTTAAGCCTTTCTTAGCTTTGTAACGTCTTTTTTCTCTTGTTACGACTTTTAAGCCTTTTTCGTCATGTTACATCCCTAACATCCTTTTTTGTCTCGTTACGCCCTTTACATCTTTTTCATCGTGTTACATCTTTTACGACATTTTTGTCTTATGCCTTTTACGTCATTTTCATCTTGTTGCATCTTTTACGTTGTTTTTGTCTTGTTACGTGTTGTTACCTCATTTTCATCTCGCTGCGTATCAGTATGTTGTTTTTTTCTTGTAACGTCCTTTTTGTTGTTTTCATCTTGTTGCATCTTGTCATTGTGTTAATCTTGTTATGTCTTATTACGTCTCGTTTCGACTTTTACACTGTTTCTGTCTTGCTACGTCTGACGTGCATGATATGCACTGAGGAATCGTCTTTTCTCTGTGTTATTGTTCCGTCAATTTAAAAATCAGTCTTGATGTTGGGGCACAATGATGCGAACTAAAAATAATCAATAAATTCCTTCAAATGCATTAAAACTAAAGTAATGAGCCTGTCTAGAAAGTACAGATATTTGTGTGAAAATGAAGAGAATAAAAGTAAAAAGTTGTCAGAAAAAAAAAAAACTCAAGTAAAGTAGATACCTTAAAAATCTACTTAAGTACTGTAATAACAATAATATTTGTACTTAGTTACTTTCCACCTTTGTGTGGCAGTGATACAATCAGCATGCAGAGTCTCAGGCAGGCTGGGAAAAGCAACACACACACAAACACTGCTCTCCATCATACATCCACAGTTCTGGCGCTCAGCTGATGCACTTATCAAGGTGGATGAACAACACACACACACACACACACACACACTCCTTCCCTCCACCCCCTCCCTGTGTGCATCTTGTTTTCCTGACTCCACCTCATCTCCTGCAGCCTCCTGCCCTCACTCCTCTTCCCTCCATCTGTTGCACTCCTTCACTCTGCCTGTCTCACTCCGTCTCTATTCTCCATCCAGCCTAATTAGAGCTCTGTCAAATCCAGGTGAGCCGACAGCCAATTATGTCACACAGAGTCATGCATTCCTCTTCCCCCTCTTCTTCCTCGGCCTTATTTAGTATTAAAGCATGAGGATTTTTTTTTTTTTTTTTTTTTTCCCATCCGGAGCAGGAACAGGATGGCTCGCTGTTCCTGCTTTAGAAAACTGCCAAAAGAATGAAGCACTGAGTACTTAGTCATGCAGTATAACTGGCTAATAATAAGCGTGCAAACACATGGGCTGCCGCACACACACACACACACACACACACACACACACACACACAAAGCTGAAACCACAGCAGAATACTGAAACACTTGAGCAGCAATACACTACACTTATATTTTCCATGACAACAACCCATATGATGTATACACAAGTAATGCGTTCTAGATTAGTGCTGCAACTAACAATTCTTCTCATTATTGATTAATCTGCTGGTTATTTTCAGGATTAATCAATGTTTTGTCTATAAAACGGAGAGCCCTACCACAGCTGGATGTTTGGGGCCAGTACTGATAATGAGGGAGGGGGAATAAAAATTCTGATATATCAGCTGATGCAACACTTATAATGCAGGCAAGATATTATACAGTTAACAATAAACTTTACTGTCCAGATATTACAGATGTAACGATACCAAAAACTCAAGCCATGATAAAAGGTCCACGATACAATATTTATCACATTATTAAAGGTGTAATCTGCAACT
>JAJHUR010129763.1:2903-20452 GCA_027495735.1 Lutjanus campechanus | reverse complement strand
AGGCCCAGCCCACTGACACAAATTGCCTAAAGGTTACACACCATATTCCTCCAACTTCTTTATAGTAAGGCAAAGTCGCGCCCAATGGGATGTGCCCCACGGGACCTCAAAGACATAAGACTAAAAGACAAAACAAGATGAAAATGACGTAAAAGACATAAGACATAAAACAACAAAACAAGACAAAAACAACATCACAATACATGAGACGACTATTACATGAAACATGTAACAAGGAACTTGATGTAAAACACAGAACAAGACAAGATGTAACAGGATGTAACAAAATTAATACTGTGGAGAAAAGGTGAGGTTCAGTTAGCAACTTTTTACTTTTGTACTTAAAGTACATTTCAGAGCCTGTTCTTTTTTATTTTTACTTGAGTAAAGAAGTTGAATCAGTACGTCTAGCTTTACCACTGTTTTTTTTTTACACATGTATCTGTACTTCTACTTGAGTACAACACGCGTGTGCTTTTGCCACCTCTGCATTCAACATAGAATGCCAAAGCATGTACTGGGCATAGCAGATGCAATTTTGCTTCTCTATTCCTTGCATGAAGAGAGGGATGGAGGGTTAAAACACATGCTGTGGTGTTCTCAACCCTAACAAGCTCCTCCTTATTTCAAACAAAGGAAAGGGTCCGGTTAGAGTGAGTGACAACAGTTTCAGCAAGGAAGGCTCTTAAGAATCCCTCCCCAAAGGCTCAAGCCTCAGTGGTAACTCCCATTGAGGGGTGGAGGCACACGTGACTCAGCGTTGTCTCCTAACCCTCTGAAAGAAGCACTTCACAAATGGTTGGGTGAAGACAAGTTTGTTGCCACATCCCTTGCGGCAGGAGAGGATAACTGCTGCATGTACTTAAGAGGTGGCATGAGACAGCCCCTTGTCCAACAAATGAAGGAGAGAATGGTGGATCCTACCCTCACCGCTGAGATGGCCTGTATGACCTGCAGACAGTCCAACCCACATCAGCCAGTTCCTGTCAGGAGACAAGTCAGGAGACAAGCCAGGAGAGGCTGGCCCAGTGTGGGCAACACGCCAATCATGTCTGCTTCCTATGACACAGCCTCCCAGACTTTAGGGATGGTCCACATCAAGGTCATCTCAGCAAACCATGGCACAGAGCGGCGGTCCAGGGCTATCAGAACGATCATCATTTTATTGTGATTGGCTGCTACCTTGGCCAGGTCTCTCTTGTAAAAGAGATTTTGAATCTCAATGGGACTTCCTGGTTAAATAAAGGTAAAATAAATTTAAAAAAAATCAACCACTCCTGTCTCTCTTTCTCTAGCAGTAGGGGAATGAGATGAACAGGGGGGAAGGCATAGAGCAACTTTTTTGGCCAGAGCTTTACCCTCATTTGAAATCTCAGTATAGCTGAATACATACCTGAGCTGTTGTTAGTAACCTGGCTTTATGTTGATTTTGTCAGATGACATCACAATTATAAAATAAGGGAGGGTACCTCAGAATGACTCCTGGTTAACATGTGGGGTTCATGGGCCACAATTAAAGCTACTACAAGGAGTTTTTAAGTGGTTGTTAAACAGTCTCAGTTTAATACTGATGCCTCTATATGACCTACATTACCATCTATGCGAAGAGTGACTGTAGTTATTCTTAATGCCTGCCACCAGGTCAGATTCTTCTTGAAATGAGCTGCAACAAGCCAGTGTTTACATTTTCCCAGGCAAAGTAACAGTGAGTTGTACATTAGCCAGTTAAAAGGAAGAGGGAGGGGATTTTTATTTAAATAATTTTATATTTGATGTTATATTTTGTGGTTATGGAAGAAACACTACAACTTCTGTCCACGGGGGCCTCCAAAATCAACACAACAGGAACATCCCATGTAGTACCTTTAAATAACTGCAACAGAAACAGAAAAAAAAGTAAAACAATGAAAAACAAGTGCATCATGATTCAGCTGCATTAAAACACAGATTACTTTAGGTGACCACAGACAGTTAGAGTTAAGTTAAGATGACTTTCTGTGGTCTCTATTTTTTCTGTATCATGATCACGATAAATTTAGTCATGAATTTTAAACGCTGATATAAACCATCCTACGGCACAGCTGTTGCAATTAACATGTATTTATGTGTATTTACGATTTGACCATAATCCAATCATGAAATGATGATTTGGTCAGCTGGGGTGTCCATCCCACATTTCCAGATTTTGGCTGTTATGCAGTTTTGTTGCTGATCAACTGAAAAGACAGTGAAGACAAAGAGGTTCAGCCGTTGTCATGTCCTGATATTTCACTGTGGAGGTCCTTACAACATGACCAGGAACCGCTACAAATTGTTTTCACACTAAAACAGCATTTCACAATTAAGATGGTTTAATGTAGATGTAATACACATTTGAAAATTTGACTTGTAGGTTTCCAGATTTAGTGGGAAAAGATAAAACAAGCTCATGAAATAAAAGTAAAACATTTTTTTCAAAAAATAAAGTAAGAATAAAAATGAAAATTGAAAAAAGAAGGGAAAGACAATTATTAACAATTATTTCTGCCTTCACCTTTTATTTGTTTTGTCATTTATGATCACAATTTTACATTTTTTGACAGTTGTAGACTTTTTCGTGATACCATGAAATATTATAATTTAACCAACAGAGACTGTAAACAGAACAGCTTAGGATAATTTAGGAAGGGGTTTTGAAATGTTTATGGTTTGCCTTTTTAAATCATGGAGGAAACGCAGATGAACCCTTCCTTTTAGATTAAGACTAATAGGCTTTTACTTAAACGTACTGTACTGTATGCTTTCAGTTGGCTTAGTTACATATGATCACTCAAATGTTTCTTGTCATGTAATCAGCCATCACAACATAAAATCAAAACATAGTCTCCCCTCACTGCAGCATGAGAGAAGTGGTCTGTCCTGAAAGCTGGATTTGTCAACAATGATTGAACCTGCTGCATTTAAAAAAAAATCCCCACCAGCCACTTAGAGCAGGATATTTAGGTCAGATGAGTGTCCACTTTGCTGATGTCACTGCATATAATCCTGGGTAATTAAGTATTTAAGACCCAAAAAAGGAAAAATGGTCATCTCCCACTGCCACTTGAGGCTGCCATGTTCATTTGTCCAACCAAAAGACTGTCCTCTTGTCTCCATGCAATCATGCATGACACTATAGTACTAAATAATAGGTCACATTCTTGGCTCATGCCCACATCCATATTTGGGTCAGGCTTCACTCTTCAGAGTAAGTCAACATGGTCCTCATGCATGTCACAGACAGATTACCGGGGATTTAGCCTGTTTATGCTACATTATGCTGGTGGCTAAAAGGTTAGAGTG
Source organism: Lutjanus campechanus (assembly GCA_027495735.1). Classification (NCBI taxonomy): domain Eukaryota; kingdom Metazoa; phylum Chordata; class Actinopteri; order Lutjaniformes; family Lutjanidae; genus Lutjanus; species Lutjanus campechanus. The sequence continues at coordinate 17,131 of JAJHUR010129763.1, read as the reverse complement.
AGAGTGCAGTGTGACTGCAGGATAGCAACTGGACGGGACTCTTTTCTGCGCGTGTGTGTATGATAGATTATACAACCATTTCAATGGTGTAAAATTTCATTTGAAATCCTACTTTGGATTCAATCTTAATAAAACACTCAACTGTCTTGCGACCCATTTAGTGTCCCATTGCTCACATACCTACCCCAAACTCACTCCATCTTTCTTACTTGCTCATTCTCTCAGAAACAAACACGCGCGCAGGCACACACACACACACACACACACACACTCACTCACTCAAGTGCACACATGCACACACAACAGGGTCTTATCAAGCTGCTGTGTGTCTGAAGTGTTGTTTTTATATTGCAGCCATATTTCATTTTGGCCTAGTTTCTTTAAATTGCCTATGGGGTTTTGTATGGGGAGAGGAACCATCACATTTATATATGAGATTGAAGGAAAAGAAAGAGAGGTGGGAGACTTGTTTATGTTCTTATTCATTTTCCTTGCCTCCTTCTTACTCTCTGTACGCTGCCCTTTTTCCTATTGTGTTTCATTTTCTCCAGCTTTTCCCTCTGTTCCTTTCTTTCATGTGTCCTCAACACATCCCTCTGTCTCTTTTGTCTGCCTTTCTCTCCCCAAGCATGGGCCGCTGTGCAGGGTGGGTTTACAGTAATTGCTGTTAGGGCTCACAGGTGAAGTGAGGAATGATGCATGGAAGCAGAGGAGCAAAGGCGAGGAAAAGGGATAAAAAAAGGAGGATGGGATATTCTCCCTGGATAATACATACTATGCTATTGTATGAAGGTATTTTAAAGCTACTGTTTATGATTTTTACTTCCTTTAGAGGTTGCAGTAGACCACCAGCATCTCAGACCAAAACAACTTCAACAACACTTCATTTACTCAATAAAGTTGGGGGTGGGGGGTCATCTGAACACACATCACTCACAAAACTCAGATTAAACTGTCAAAGTAGGCAGTCCTGATAAAATATGGATCATGATTATAATACTACTATGACTTTCACACCCAAAATGTTTTCAGAAGCATATGTTATTGTTCGATTTAGCTGTAATACAAAATATATTTTGCAGGCTGTCACCATTTTGGCTCTGGTTTCCAGTGGAGACTGCCCACACTCGGATGAAACTGTGAAACCAGGCAGTGCTGATCAAATATAGATCAAGTATATCCTATTACATTGTGTCTTTCTCACTTAAAATCTTTTCAGAAACTTTTAATTTAATGTTTAGCTGTAAAACAAAAAAATATTGTAACCAGGTGGCTGCGATTTTGGCTCAGGCTTCCAATTGAGACTCCTCAAACTCAGATGAAACTGTGAAACTTGGCAGTGCTCAAATATGGATCAAGACTATGTTAGTACGTTGCTCATTGCTAGCCCAAAATGTTTTCAGAGATGTATTTTAGTGTACTGTTTATCTGTAATACAAGATTTTGAGCAGGTGGCCGCCATTTTGGCTCTGGGTCCCGATAAAGGCTCCTGAAACTCAGCTCAAACTGCCAACCAAGGCAAACAGTGTTGATCAAAGTATGCATGTGCTTGGATAACAACATACATACAGGAATTGTGATGCCATTTTCTGCTCAGGATGCCATAACTGTGCTATTTCTTCACCTAGCAAATAGATGTTTGCTGATATCTAGTGAGACTAAATGGTGCATACTGCACCTTTAAAGTGGACGGCCAAGTTAAATTTGAAGATAAAAGTGTTTAAGTTGAAGTTGAAATTTTTGTTCAAAAAAACAGAATAGGATGGATGAATAATGAAGTGGTAGACAGTTTCCCCTTCCATCTATTTTAACATGTATATTTCATTAAATGTCATTTTTTACTGCTGTTCATCACATTACTTGAGTTGAGTTGTGCAGAGAGTCAGAAATTGCTCTCGTCTCAACAATTTATTTGCTTTCCTGCTGTTGCATCACAAAATTGAAAATGTTTAATGCGACTTTTGTGCTGTAACAAATGGTAACTCACTGGAAACACAGATCATGTCCACCACAGTGCATGTGAGAGAGAGAAAGAAAAGCGTTAAGACAAATTATATTCATTTTGATTCATTTTGAAGTTGACACATTGACTTTTGATTGGTTTGACTGTGAGGAAAAAAAAAAGATGCTCACACAAACATGGAGGTGCGCACACCCATGCATGCTCAAACATTTGTGGACATAATGCCTCATGCTGGTGACTTTCAATTTGTTGCAGTACAAAACTCATTTTAAAATCACTTTGGCCTTTGACACAGTAGATGCGTATTTGCATACAGACTAAATGTTTCTGCATGTTATGCGTGTGCGTCTGTGTTTATTTGTGTGTATGTGTGCGATGCAGTCTTTTTCTTGCATGTTTATTCAGCTCATGAAACCAATTTAAAACAACATACTTCCCCAGTTCAACCTCGACATCAGCGAGAAGTGACAGCAGGTGAATGCAAATTAAAGTACAGTTGTATGGTTGTGAAATTGAAAATGAAGCTGTATTCGTTCTCAGTCTCATCAACTTCTAATCGAAATCACTCAAGCCACAAATAGTCACATGCGCCTGACATGTCAAGCACAGTTAGTCCTGTGTGGGTTGTGAGTGTGTGTGTGTGTGTTAGTGTGTTTATGCAAGCTAGGCAGCTTTTGCTGCTATTAGCTGTTAGATTTGTATTAAAAATATTTAGCTGCTCAGCAACTCACCAGAGAGGAACTAATGACTACTGAACTTATGGCAGTTTACTAACTAAGGTCAGACAGTTAAGACAGCACAACTTCCCTTTATAACTGTTGATCAATAGTCTAATTTTTTGTTTGGACCATGGTGGATGGTGGGTTATGACTCTCGTCTGTAGTTTCTGTCTGTTTCGCTCAATTTGGAAACCTGGATGGACTAAAGCCAGCGCAGAGCTCAGACCACAATTGGCAGCACAAGAGCAGGAGCAGGTTGGCCATGACCATGCTTTGAGTACCAGACACGCTCTCCAACTCGCCGGGGTTCATGCTGACCCACATCTCATCTTGTTGTTGACAACCAAAACACTTAGAATACAGTTTGGTCTGTTGGTTGCTGCATTCTCCATGAGGCTCCATTGCGGGCAGTGCAACTGCACTGGGGCCCATTGTGTGGGGGAATTATAGAAAGAGTCAGCCCTCCCACAGTGTGTTGCGTGGAGAACAAGTGATACACATTGCCACCAATGAACAACTCATGTCAAATTAAAATGGTGTCATTTGCTATATATATGCCCTCAAAAACACAAACCCATCTTCATCGTGTTGTTGTTTTAGTAGTTAGATGCAATCTCTAACAAAATTATATGCTTTTTCAACATAAACTAAAAAACTACAAACACACTTGAAACAACTTCAACTAAATAAAATCATTTCTGATTTTCTTTTTGTAATTTTGTCAAATACTCATATACAATGATGATTGCTAGGTAATGTATGTTGATATTGATCTATAGCAAGTCTCTTTTTGATCATGTGACGGGGCGATATGATATAAGATAGCTAAATTAGGTGTGCAATCTTACCACACTTGTTTTTGATGGTGAGGGAAAAACAGAGCACCTGGGGGAAACCAGCGCAAGCACAGAGAGAACATGCAAACTCGCTAGCATGAACAACATCCAGTGCAGCAGTTCGGCTGGCATCAGCATCGACACTGCCCTCAGTTGTATGTCAACAAACATGCAACAGGAAACATTAGGATAGCAATATGTGTGTGCTTCATAACTACTAACCAGGGTGCACTGTAGCCAATCGGAACTACCTTATGCCACTGGTGGTAGTGGACCTAATGGCACATAATTCAATGTACTATGTCTGCCATGACACTGTCCATAGCCCTTTGTTTAACATTCACTAGTGATGTGCCTCTGGATGTCTAAATACAGTATGTATGAAGGGGAGTGTCGTGAGATGCCTCACTGAGTGTAAAAAGTGTAAAAAAGTGAAGGTGACACTGTATCAAGAATAAAGAGGGGTGAATCATCATTGAATCGCAAACGGCAGAAAACACTGTTTCTGATCCCTGCTGTGGCATCAATCAGTTAGCAGGTATTTATCATCTGCTGACAAGGGCAAAACACCTGCTCTGACATTACTGACAGGGCCAAAGGTAGGACCTGAATATTTCAAAACTGAGAGAATGGCAATGGAGTAAGTGTTGTTTTACCATTCGTTTGGTATTCTCTTGTCGTCTTGTAAAAGGAGGCAGTATTTTGTTCAAATATGGGAATAATGGTGCGTGCTTTTAGACAGTATCTCTTGGAAGACATTCATTGCAGTCATTTGTACTAACGGAAAGTGGCAGAGTTGGATCTATGAAGACTAAAAAAATTACTTGTGATGTTTCCTGGTTTCTTTCTCACCTCCACACACCTGACTAATTGTTGGGTGACGTCGGTGTGAGATACAGTAAGTTTACAGAAATTGTTGGACACAGCCCTCTGTGCGTTCAGGTGCTGTTTGACCATCCAACAAATGCTTTTGTTGAAGTGTACTCGCACCTTAAGGATAAAGGGTGTCATGTGATGTATGATGTTGTGGATCCTTCTAAAAAAAAAAAAAATTGAGCCATTTGTATTTTAACATTTTTGCCTACTGACTTAGGGTGACTCAGAGTCTTACACTCTGATTCCACTGAATGGACGGTATAGAAGAGAAGACAGTGTCACCAACACAGTAGGAGGCATTTTACTCAGAAAAGGTTTAAGTACTGCAAACCATAAAAGGAAATATTCAACTTAATTTACAACAACAAAGATTTTCTTTTCCTTCTACAGATAAATCCATTCTTTTTAAAAGAATGAATATCAGCATGTGTTTTCTCATTTTGCCATGCCCTCTTAGTTATTTTCTAATCAATGAAATTCATTTCTTCCTGCTGTATGTTTTGAACTCTTCTTATGTTTTAATCTCTACAACGCGGTACTAATCTACTGATGCTAATGACTTGCCAGCTTTGTAGGGGAGACAGATAATAATGTATGAGATATGTGAACTTGTTATTTATCTCTCTCTCTCTTGTGTGTGTGTGTGTGTGTGTGCATTCCTTGTATAAGGTGTTTAATTCATCCTGTGTGATTGTGTGTGTGTGTGTTTTTCTTTTCCTTTCAACAGGCCTGACCTGCTGGCACAGTAGTGGGGCTGGTTAAAGCTGGTCACTCAGCAGGACTCTATTAATTAGACACCAGAGAGGGATCAGGGCTCACCAGTAAGAGCTAAAGGGTCAGCTGAGTAAGGGAGAAAAGGGAAGCAATGATAAAAGAAATAAAAGGGAGAGAGAGGTGGGATGAAAAGTTAACGGAAACAAGAAGCAAGGAGACAAGGAGGGGTGGGGTCAAGCATGAGATTGAGTAGGTACAAAAATGTGTCAGGGAAAGCAACTGATATTAGAAAAGAGAAGAAAAAGAATGGGTATGACCAGTGGAAAGATTATTTACAGAAAATTTTGGGAGCTAATGCATGCACACAGAAAAAGATTACTTTTTTTTTTTTTACTTCAGCTCAAAAAAAATGGGTGCAAAAACAAAAGTGTTGCATTTATATTTTTGTTATATTCATTTTGGAAAAAGAGCATGGACATGATGATTGAAAGAGATAACTGACCTGGGGAGGTGAAAAGAGAGGGGTCGAAGGAGGATCTTGCATGGATTAAGTAGAAGGCAACTGCAAAGTATTGTCAGTATTGTTTTAAAGTTATGTCTGGCAAGTAAATGTATAGATGATGGGATATTATATCAAGATAGAGATTTATTATACATATCAGAGCAGTTTATTTTTTCTTTCATAAGATTAATTTTATAAAACCACACACTGCATAATGGAGAAATATAATGCTGACTGATGAAATGCTTGTAAAATATCAAGTAGCCATCAGAGTCATGCATTAAAATATAACTCTATTAAACAGAGAGGGCATTCATTATGAAGTCGAGACAATCTATAAAAGTCATCTAGTATAAATACTATTTTTTTCCTCTCCCATCTGAAATATATTCTCAGATAATAGTGATTTGTCTTTTCTGGTGGATTTGATAATAGGCCTCAGTAGAGGGAGGTATAATGGCAAAGTACGCAGACATTAGTATCAGACAACATGATGTGTTCTAGTCTGCTGGTTTGAAATCAATTTTAGTGGGATCAAAAGTAAAAAGTAAAACTTCTTGGTTATGTTTAGAATAAGACTGTCGTGATGGATGAATTCACCATAAGATACAATCGGCCTCAGCTGCACTTGTGTCTAGTGTTTAAAAGCAAACTGAAGAACTAAGATGATGAACATTTGTCATTATTGCCATTGTGAACATGCTGATGTTAGCATTTAGCTCAAATGACTTCTGTAAGTCACAAGCCTCACAGTAGCATAGCTGTATATAAATACAGCATATAGATTTTATCACGCACACTCACACACACACAGTGACATTGAGGCACTGGACTGACTATCAGGAGCAATTCAGTTCAGTACCTCACCCAAGGACGAGCTTTGGCATGTGGACAGGAGGAGCTGGGGGTTGAACTGCCAACTCAACAACTAGTGACCGACCTGCTCCACTGTGTATATGGCCATGCTGCATAATGAGTTATTTTTGCACTTTATGTATATTTTGATACCAATACTCCCAAAGATTCTCACTGGGGTTAAGGTCTGGACTCTGTGGTCGCCAATCCATGTGTGAAAATGATGTCTCATGGTCCCTGAACCACTCTTTCAGAATCTGAGCCTGATGAATCCTGGCATTGTCATCTTACAATATGGAAGGAAAAATCCATTGATGCAAAAATCTGCTCATTCAGTATATTCAGGTGAGCTGACCTCATTTTTTGGGCACATAACGTTGCTGAACCTCGACCTGACCAACAGAAGCAAGTCCAGATCATAACACTGCCCCCACAGGCTTGTACAGTAGTTTCTTACCCTGATGTGCCCATCACCCTGGAACAGGGTAAACCTGGACTCATCGGACCACATGACCCTTTTCCATTGCTCCAGGGTCCAATCTTTATGCTCCCTAGCAAATTGAAGCCTTTTTTTCTGATTAGCCTCACTGATAAGTGGTTTAGTTAAGCCTACGCAGCTGTTCAGTCCCAGTCCCCTGAGTTCTCTTCGCATTGCGCGTGTGGAAATGCTCTTACTTTCACTATCAAACATGGCCGTGAGTTCTACTGTTAATTTTTTACGATTTGATGTCACCAAACTTTTAAGTGATCTCTGATCATAATCATTCATGTATACATTCTGAAACTTATATTTCTTGAACTAATACATTTTGGAACTTATGCTCGTAAAACCTGGAACTTCTGGAAATTATACTTCTGGAACTTATATTTCTGGAACATATAATTATGGAACTTATATATTCTGGAACTTATGCTTTAGGATTTGTAAATTCTTGAACTTCTGAAACCTGTACATCCTGGAACTTTTTTTTTTACTTTTGGAACTTACATATTCTCGATCATTGAATGAGACGTGTGATAACTTTCTGGCACTAATCTCCGTTACATTTGTGACTGCAGAGCCTCATTCAGCATTTTTGAAAACTTCACAGTGGGACAGAGAAGGCTGATTGGACTGGTTATTTATTATTTGAGAATAAGCCAGCAGAGTAGTTGAGCCTAGAGCAGATTGTTAAAGACTTAAGGAGCACAGGACTCACAGAACTACATTCAGACAGGTGATTAAAACACTCACTGTCCAGAGGAGAACACCAACAACCGCTGTGTTGCCTAGCAACAAATCATTGTGTGTGTGTGTGTGTGTGTGTGTGTGTGTGCGTGTGTGTGTGTGTGTGTGTAGGTGTGTGTGTGTGTGTGTGTGTGTACTACACAGTCTTCAAAAACTCTCTCCTTTGCTTTAATCTGTGTGTTTGTGGGTTGTAGCTGCTGTGGAGTTTATGCTGTTCATACGCTTGTGTGTTGGCTGCATTGGTGATTTATTCTGCTCAAGTGTCAGGCTGTTTGATTTATGTGACTTAATAATGCTTGTTTCACCCTCTTTTGTTACCCAGAGTCCATTTTAACCCACACACTTTTTAATTCAGTCTGAGTACATTCTTACAAAAATATTTTTGCTTCTACTTGAGTAAAAACAGTAACTTTATTTGAGTACACTATTCCAGTACTTTTTCCCTCCCGAGTCCAAGAGTAAGATCCAGTTCCAGAGGCGGCAAAATCTTGCTCCATTTTTAAAATTCTTTCTTTCCACAATATCTGCACGTCAACTACAGTCTGGTTATGATGAGGTGATAGAACTTGTCCAATATGACTATGGCACTAGGCAAGGTTCTTTTACTTGTCAGAAAGCATGACCACAAGGCTTCTTGAAAAAATAACAAATGATGTCATTTTTTTGTAGTTAGTACAGTCTGTGAAAAGAAGGGCTGGAGAGTGGAGGTGGAATTGAGGGGTATGTTCTATCATGGACATAGGAAATGCATTGTGCCCACAAGATAAGATATTTAGAAAAGATTAGCGCTGGTATTATGTTTTTATATGACTGTACACTACAGCAGGTTGAATGTGTGAAGACGTATGTGCAGACACCCATACATATGTACACACACGTACACACACACACATACACACACACCTTCCTGGAGTGTGTATTTGTGAAGTCATTTGTAACTCCCCCAGTATTAGCAAGGACATGTGGAGTGAGAATCACAAGGGGAAAGCCTGTCTTGCAGTGACAGCACTTTTCAACACAATAAAAGCTCTGTGCAAGATGCCAAAACGCATGGCTGCATAATGTGTCTTCATTTTAAACTTGGGAGAGATATGTATATGAAGAATGGAAATATAGGAGGAGAATGTGTCTCTGGTGCAAATGAGGATTTTATTTTTTCCCCCTTTTGAAAGAAGGATGGCTCTGTGCAATTCTGCACGAACTGATGCCAATTAAATTCACTGGCTGGCTCCTTCCTCCTGTTACATGGAGTTAAATTATTGTCACCTTCCTGTGACACAAATAGGAGAAAAAACAGGCACCATACACACACACAAACACACCCAAAAACAATCACAAAGGTGACGAGATGGCCAAAAAATGGAATACATTTTCCACAATTGAATGCATGTGTTTTCTTGTAATTTAATGCTAGTTTTAAAAATATTAACGCACACATAGTATGAGCACACACTTGAATAATTCATGTAGAATTCATGATTGATTTATTTTGGGCTGAAACTTTATTCACTAATTGCCTAAGCAAACTCTGAAAGTCATTTAATTTTTAGACCAATATTGAATTGACTCCATTGTCATAATTATGTTGGATTTTTACAAAGGCTTTCCTTGTTACAAATAAAACTATCAATAAGCTAACCTTGCTGGGCTCACTGGCTCCAATATGAACTCTGCTTAAATCAATGAGAGTCTTTGAAAAAAGCGCTCCTTTTGATATATTTGAGAGAATTATGCATTGCCAGATCATAAACAGCACTGAATGAGATAGAATCTGTCTCAGAGACAGAGGAAGAGCTGATTGTTTGCATGCAAATTACTTTATATTGTATGTTTGCCTCTACGTAAATCATCACTGTGTTGTGGTGGAGAGGTTTGTATGTCCTTGGGACCCTGGGAGGTTTGTTGTCAGGTCAGTTGCTCCTGGAATAATCTCCAAAGGGAAAAATGGCAGGTAAGAAGGGAGGCTAAGAGCAGTTCAGAGACTCTTTTGAATAGGCTCCAATGGGAAAGACTGACCTGACCCTGCCCTCAGGGAGCTCGCAGCCATTACTAGGGGGACTAACTGCATGCCAAGGCCGACATCCAGGTGAAGATGTTGGCATTGGCAGAATAATTCCTGGATTTGCAACATTGCTATTGAAGGATTCAGTGTTTCAAGGTCATTTATTATCATCGCACAATGCAGGGATGTACAATGAAAACAGAGTTTCTTCACAATACACATTAAATGGGAGGTGGGATGACATGGAACTTCGTAGAAGAAGAGGTGGAGCTTGGTTTTTGTGGTTGTTATTCGCTTCTTTCAGTTTGTCTTCTGTCATAAAATTCAGGTCTGTGAATCCCCCGTCACACTATGGTAGGGAAAATGTTTGCCAAAAGAGAATAATTAATTAATTAATAATCTAAAGTGAAAGCCCATCCCAGAGGACTGCACAGGTGACTTTTGCCAGAGTCCTACATGGTTCCAGTTTTGCAAACCCGCATTCATCTGCACCCTCAAAGTTCAGAAACAGAGTCAACCCATTACCCACAATTATCTCCAAGTCAAATCTGGACCCACGTGGAACCATGATTAAACACACAGTCACTCACTTGTGCTCTCAATTGGTGTAGCACCTGTACTTTTTCAGCTGTTGATGTGTTTCCTCAGTGACAATGCTGCTAGCTTGTGACCAGTGAAAGCTAATACTTTTCGGTGCATTTTTCAACCAGCAAAGCCACTGTCAACATTATTCTCACGGATTCTGATGACACCAACTTTCTCCAAAACATCCAACTTTGCCTTTGACAATTTGATTCTCCACTGGTTATTTTTGCTTGTATGTTATCCATTTTACTGTAGCTAGCAGCCTACTTCACTGTCAGATCAGGTAGTTTGCCTGAAGTTGGGTCAAAGTTAAATAAATCCTGCCAGCTGACAGGATTAGCACATTTTAACATAAAAATACTGGACTTTCATTTTCATGTCTGATTCTCCGGGAAAAAAGGAGAACATATTATCGTATTGTATGAGTTATATTATTGTTGTCACAACAACATTGTGAATGTGATGTTCTGTCATTTTACACTTAAAATGTTAACTTGCAGCGATGTTACTGCAATATTGCAGTTAAAAAGTTACACTGCAGCAACCACAATATCATAGGGATGTTTCATGTGACATCTCTGCAATACAAAGTGACATTGTCACAACAACTCCAAAAAGTGGTAAAAATGTTGGGACAAAACACCACTGATGTTTTAAATTACGCGCTGGTGACGGCACTCAGTAATTTCACTTGTGATACAATGGTACACATGCCAGCAGCATATAACATCGCAAAAAAACAAAAAAAACATGTTGCATCTACATTCCTGCAATAACTTTGTGTCAGTAGGATAATCTTAAAAACTATTTGTAATGTTATTCACATGTTTATCACTTGAAAGATTTGGGGCACTGGCTCACTGACAAAGTCTACCAAAGTCATTGATCATCTTACTCAAATGAAGCCGAGCTCTTGCCTTCAGCAAGAAACACATCTTACAATATCAAAACAGAAGTGAAGGAGTAGATCTAAATATATTTTCTGCATATGGATTTCTATGACTTGATAATCAGAGTCGGAGGAGACTTCAATGCAACCGTTGTTGGCAATCAAAGAATCCATCAAGAACACTCCTGTCACTCATCCACCCACAGAAGTTACTCCAGAATAGACTTCTTTGTTGTCAGTAAATCTGTTGTACCTCAAATCGACAACTCCTTCATTCAGAGATGGTGAAACAGACCTAACCCCTCCAAGCAGGGGACAACGATTTCAACAATTTCCTTCCAGAGAGGGGACATCCTTCACTGAACAACGATCCAGGAACATCACCATCTGTTCTTTGGGAGACAGCATAAACAGTTCTCAGAGGACGTAGCATATTATTCTACACACAGGAAGAAAAAAAGCAGAAATGCAAAAAGAACTTGAACTAAAACTAAAATATGTGAAATGCAAACTTTCCAACTTTCCCCACAGAGAAAACACAATGAAAAAACAGTAAATCCTTGTCAATCAGCTAAAACAGAAAAACAAAAAAACAAAAAAACACTGGTAACAGCGATCAAATATACATGGAAATTTAATTCATAACCCAAATGACATAAACCGGATGTGATTTGAATAAGAGATGGCTTCACCTACTATCTGAGCACATTTCTAATTAAAAGACTGAAGACATTGGGCCCACTTTATTAATATTCCATTAGCATACAAACATATACAATGCAATACTCACTCATTCACTCACCCACTCACAGCTACATATAATCATGCAAAACAATAACAAACACCTCCATGTTCTGTTGAAGCCAATCAAGATCAACCCACTTGCTCACACTTCATCCTCTCATTCATTTACTTACATCATTTTCTTCTCCGCCTCCTTTTTTTTTATTATTCATTTACCCTTCCCATTGTTTCTTGTCCTCGTGAATTGACAGGATTGTCTGTTATCGCCCTCCCAATCGTTTTATTCTTTTATAAAAAATAATTTATTTCCCCCTGGAGACATTCTCTCCACACCCCAGTTGGTTAATGAAGTTTCAGGAAATCATCCCACCAGTGCCACTGATGAAGCAGCACTTCTGGCTCAGCCGTGGCTATTGCAGGGGGTGGTGGTAGCCTCAAGGGCAGTTGCCCCCTGCCCAATGGATTCTGGGTGCAATGAATTAAAAACTGACGGAGGCAACTGCTGAAAGGGGCCATTCTGCCCTACAAAGCCTAACTGCAGGAGGGTAAAACTGAGAAAAGAAGAAAAAAAAATGAAGAAAAAAACTGGTCAGGTTTCGAAGTTACTTCAATTTTTAAACCGTGTTTTTCTCTAAAACAAAGAAAAAAACTCTGAAACTTTGTCACAGGATCACACAGATATCAAGAAGTAATTTTTTTTTTTAGTTAGAACTCACTTTCAACCAAAAGTGTACTTACTGTGGTTAGCCTTCTGCAATGAGCCACCACACTCCCAAGGGTCAGGGTGCCTCTCCAAGCTTATTAGACATATGCAACTGGGTGACTAGCAGACCCAACTGCCGACCTCTGCCTGAGCCCTAATACCCTGCTGGTGCCATGGGTGGTGCCCAGAGGTGCCAATTTCGATGCAATTTTCCTTCTCTCTTCTGTCTGTTCTCTTTTAGTTATAAACACACTCTCATAGACAAAGACATGTAGCAATGATAAATGGCATGCATGTAATATTGTCATGATGGTTGCTATTAATCTTTTTAAGTTTTTTGTTTGTTTGGTTGGTTGTTTGTGTGTCTGTCTCTCTCGGTTTATGTGCTGTTTCTCTGTGTCCCTAAAAAAAAAGTTAAACCTATATAAACAGAATCAGCTTTGCAACTAAACTCTATAGGGGCTGCGGTTTCTCATTGCCCACTGTGCAGAGTCAGAGCTGCTGGGTGCATGTGGGGATATTCACAAATCCCCTGGTGAGTGCCGCTGTGTCAGATTTTTCTAAGAGTCACAAGGGAATGAGAGGCAAGGGTTGCCTGATGTTTGTTGTGTCTGCAGCTGATGCAGGCTTTGTATGAGGTGAAGAAACTCAGCCTAAGTCAGCAATGGTAACATACATGGACTCTAATATTCCACTAATAATTGGAATTATTAGCCCCATCAGTATTAAAATGCCTCACGTACATACCTCAATCAGACAAGACTGGCCTGCTCCATTCAGCCTGATCAGAGGGAATGTTTGCACTTTCATTTTACATCACTAATAAACTGTACTTTGTATCAAATTAACAAAACTAGAAAGAATATGTTCTATCTTAGTTATTAGATCCTTTATTAGACCCTTATTAGCTTATTAGAGTTTATCATTACAAACAGAGTGAAGAGCTCAGATAAAGAAGGAACTCAGAGTAGGACACTTGCTTATTTGTGGCAGCATCATCTTTATGTTATAAACTATTAAACTAACTTTACAGTAAAGTCAAGGTGAAAGTCACAGAGCTATACCTACTGTTTGTCTGACCCTTGCTGAACCCTCTACAGCTTCACATTTTAAAGTGGAATTGTTCAGCTGTTTGCTCTATCTGCTACATCCACAACCACCCACCATATGTCAGAGTAGCTCCAGACTGACAGTTTATGTGACATTCTAAACACACATACTATACTATACTATACTAAAGTTTAACTTTTTCTAATATTGAAAGGAAATGGGCCAATTCACCACATATGCATCAGCAGTATTAAACAATACATATTCAGCTCAGGAGTTGTATTTCATCATTTAGCATTGTGTGGCTGCTGCCATGCATACTGTATCTGTGCACTTCTGTATGCAGGTATGTGTGTGTGTGTGTGTTGAAGTGTGTCTATAGGTCCCTTTGGCAGCATTGGTACCCTGACTATGAGCTAATAGACCCATCAAGCAGTCCCCCCAGGTCATACAAGGCTGTGTAATTGAACCATTGAGAGTTTTCCACTAACCTGTAACTACTATTTCACACACACACACACACACACACACACACACACACACACACACACACACACCTCTC
>JAJHUR010129762.1:0-26496 GCA_027495735.1 Lutjanus campechanus | reverse complement strand
AAAACCAGTGAGAGCATCATCTGATGTGAGTCCAGCAGACAGACAAACAGACAGACAGATAAACTGTCCCGTCTCTTCTATAAGGTCAGAATGGAAAGAATGAGCCCCTCTGTTCCCACTGTTTAAATCCTCTGTCCCCCACTAAGAGCCGTGATTGGCCCTAAAACGTCCCCCTGCGGACGTCAGCAGGTAAACAAACTGTGGAGTTTAGCCTTTGGCCCCCGGGGGCGAGTATCTGAGCTGCCCTGAATTCTTCAGCTCTAAATATACCGTCCATGACAGCACGGTCAGATGTCCTGTACTGATGATACACAACACCCGGCGACCCTGATTCACACAACACGGGCACAGAGATCAGAGCGATGAGGGGATGTGACGGCTGAGGAAACGACACTGAAAGGTGCTCGAGGCGTGAGGCAGAGAAAGAATACCACCTGTGAACATTTCAGCAGTGTGACGAACCCTCACAATCTGTCATCTTTTTTATATAAAGAACCTTTAACCTCAGAGATACAGAACAGATACAGACTCCATGAAAAGATGTTTTTATTACCTGATTTACATTAGTAGGATACAAAACACTTTTTCTCATTTTAAGTTTTATTTTAATGATTCTAGCAGCACATTAGTTATGTGAAACATTAATTTATGAGGCACAAACAATTTAAACAAACTAAAATTAATAACATACAAATATTAAGGTTCTGATGTACCATGCTGTGGCTAGCTAACTAATTTATTTTAGCTCTGATTCAGTAAAAGTTGAACATTAATTAATTGATGAATGGATGTTGGGATATTATTGGTTGAAACTGGTTGGTTCAAGCCTACATGAGCATGTGTCATGTTTTGTTTTACAGGAAAAAAACGATTTAATTTTTATATAAAAATACAAATAAACGGATTATTTGGCATATGGTGCACAGTATGTGATCTAAAAGAATTAAAAAGGCATTTTTCATTTCATATTGACTTTAATGACATGTTTATGTTTTGCTGCAGGTGTGTAAGGTGAGATATACCAAATGAAAATTGTTTTATTTTTGCGTTTTTATCCCATTATAATGGAACTTTACATGATTCAAAAGGTCACACATTTAATAACTTTTGTACTTCAATTTAGCTTTTTTTTCTGCTCTGACAAGTCAAAATATCTGCCATGAAATATTTTCATTAGTACTTTTGAAGCTGTCAGCTCACAAAGTCCTGAGAGACCTGAGCATACTGTACTGTACTGTTCAGCCTCATAGATAATTACTGGTCGGTAATTTACAGAAATTGAAATTTCTGTTCTATTTTTCACAAGAAATTAAAAAGTGTTAGGAAGTTACAAACCAAATATGGTAGCTATACTGACACCAGTATTTTTTAAAATAGATACTTACATTTTAAGTGTTTTTGGTGCGAGTATGACATTGTGCACAAATCTTTTTATTTTGTATGAATTTCTAGAATTTAAAGATATAAATTCCATCTCAATATTGACCTGTTATGCAATATTGTAATATTCAACAGGGTTACTTGATCATATTAACAGGCATATTATAGTAATAAGTCACCATCCATCTATCACCGACACTGCTTTATAATTACAGAAGGTTATTTATCTGTTGTGAGACGGTGCGGAGGATGGTGTGTGATGATGATGATTGACCCTCCTGTTTTCCTCTGTTGCAGAACATCGAGCTGAAGGTGGAAGTAGAGAGCTTGAAGCAGGAGCTCCAAGAGAAACAGCAGCTTCTGGATAAAGCCCTGTAAGTCCACAAACATTCAATCATTATTATTTATTAATGTGCAATTAGTCTCTGCTACAGTCTGAAGGTGTGAATTTCGGTGTCAAAACAATTTCTATCCCTAATTACGTACATACATTTTAATGAACTGAAAATCAATAACTATTTTAAATTGTTACACTGTAAAAACATCCTATCTGCTCTTTAACAAATGGGCAGAAGACAAGACAGGCCGATATCGACTGTGTTGTCTTTGGTCATTTATACTTTGATTAATACAGCACACAGTGTGTACTGGTGGACAGATGCACGTCCATCTATGGGTGTTGGCTGGCTGCGTGGCCCTGTCTTAACTGTGGTAACACCTCATATCTCTAACAGCTCATATATCATGCAGCAGCTGAAAGAGATAACACACACACACACACACACACATAACGGACACACTCACTCAGATAGATGGGCGAACGCAACCCACAATTTAAACCCCTGACATGTTACGAAACTCTTGTGCAGGATTATTGTGGACAGGCTGCAAAAATGCTGGTGCTGACATGGTGATGAGGGGGACTGTCCTTTAACCGGGGGATTCAGCTCGAGGCAGCTATGATATTAAATGTCCACCCTGCTGAAGTGCTCCTGGGTAAAAAACAACGCATTTCACATGTGAAAGTCGTGTATATTTTAGCGCATGTTTCTGTAGTTATGTGAGAGAAACATTAATTCTCTTTCTGCTAAAACAAAGGAGTTGCAAAGTTTAAAAACAGGGAAAATGTTTGACACTGTTGATTCAGATGTCGTCCTCCGCCTGCAGGGCTTCTCCTGCTGCAGGGTGGAGCTTGAAACTGAGTTTAGTCGATTTCATTGGCAAAGATGGAGCTCTTACTGGGTTGCATGGAGATGTTTCAGTTCCCGCTCCGTTTGGCTCACACCTCACAACAGTTGGCCCCCGCTTTACTGCTGAAATGGACAGATGATGATGCTGCTTTAAAGGTCAGGGTTGTTGACCTTTAATAGTTCATCACTGGCCAGCTGTTGGCGCTCTTGGAAAGGATGAATTGGCTCTTATTACTGGTCTCTATTTTTGTGGCTGGACCGCGTCAGCAGAGATGATCCTGACTGTAAAGTGGTTATTGTTGCACAGCTATGATTTCTACTTTCCATCTGGAACAATAGTTAGGCTGGTTTTGTATTTTCTTAAATACATACTCAGTCTTTTGTCTCATCTCTGACTTAAACTAATAATTGTTGTCTTCATTTTCTGTCAGTGCTGATTTACAGCAAAGGGCTGTTTTAAATTTGCAGAATTTGTATTTTGTGACTCAAAGGTGCATGGAGGGATTCTGGAGAAAGATAGTTGATTGTTGAGTCTCATTTCCTGGTTGTCAAATACTGTGTTTGTATTTGACAAAAGCCAAGCCAATAAATGTAAATTCTCAAAGAATTTAGCACGATAAAACCAGTGAATAAGGAGTCAGCCAGAGAGAGAGTGCAAACATGAAGGACGGGTTAATTATATAAATGATTATTAGGCTCCTTGCAGCTGCTTTATAAAAAGGAAAACAATTTATATAATCACAGTTTACTGCCCAGTGAAAGCATCTTTTAATTTAGGTGCAAAAATAAAAAAAATATTTTAAATTGACGATATTACAACAAAGATATCATCGTCCATTGTGATGCCAGCTGTCACAGGATAGATTTTCTAAAACCTGAAAACAGAACCAAGAGGAGGAGACCCTCTATGGGTTTCACGATTTCTAAATCAAAGATCAATCGAAATGAGCTAAATCGAAAATGGATCAAAACTGGCAATTCCCCCAGTAGTTTTTTTTTTCCCACTTTGTCTCAACCTACTTGGCAGGTCCAGTGTGTGTCCAAATAAAAAACATAACAAAACAACACTTGAAATACGTCAGAGCTGAACTTTTCTATCCATTTAAAGAGGAATTTGAAAATGTAAATGGTAGTTGTCGGGGCATAAAACATTTTTCACAGCATCGACGCTCTGTTTCCAGCTGCACTTTCTCGCTCTCTCTTCTCTTCGACAGCGAGTTGACAAACACAGCTGCAGCGCCCGCAGAGCCCCGCCTCCTCTCACTTACTCGCAGTGCTGTCCTCTCGTCACTCATCACATTTGCTGTACCCGTCGTAAAAATTTAAAAAAAAGTTTACGCCTCATGGAATTTTTGCCTGATGACACCAAAATTAAACTTCCTACTCCAGCTTTAATAAAGGGAGGGGGGTTGGGGACCTAATCAGACTTATAGTTTTCACCTCAGAATTACAAACAGCAGCAGTCCTCTGCTGGGAAAAGTGGCCATTGCTGCTCTTTTCCTTGCTTGTGTTACTTGCTGCATATTCTGTGGTTTGGACGTCGACCAACTTCTGCCTCTGCCAAGATGGAGAACAGCTCAGTCACAGTAGCTGTTGGCAAACAGACAGCACATAAAAATCCTTGTGACAAGATAATTGCTAAACAGTAGAACTCCAAAACTTTTCTGTAAGCTCCTACTGACAGTGTCTTAAATTTCGACCTCGGCTTCACAGAATCACTCAAACTGTTTGTGTTGTCGACAGACTGAGATTACTGAATCACCTCTCTCCTGACTTCTTGCAGACCGGCTGGCGGTTAGGGGTGAAGGTCTTGTCCACTACACATAAAGGCCATTTGTCTGTGAGACAGACATTTGCATTACTCAGACTGGTTCAAAATATCCCAGTTATTTGAGCTGTTGCATGTGGTGGACAGAGTTAAAAACGTATGTCGAGAGGGTCCAGAAGAGGACTCGTGGCGACAGAGCGGCGTGTGCCATTCTGGGAGCAGAAATTCTGGGGTGGCGTTGTTGACTGACTAAGTGATAAAGACAGATGCTCGCGCAGTTGGAGTCTGAAGGAGTGGAGGGGAACGCTTACGTCATGAACCGCAGAATGTGGTCGTTTCGCAGAGAAACAGGACGTGTGTGAGGAAATTCAGATTAAAGTTTAAAATGTTTCAAGCATGAACAGCTTTGAGTGTGACACCACGAACACACCAGTAAACCCTCACATCTATTATTACATCCACTGCTGAAGCCTTTCACCACGTTCACACCGTGCGAACATCACTTCTGTGAGAATATATGTCGGCATTAACCATGACAGTAAAAGCCTACACCACGGGAGGGGCAGCTTACTTAATCTCCGCTATAAGTGGCGGGTGTTGGATATCCCATGAGCACCGTAGCAGCCAGGAAAGTGATGACATCATATTGTCTCTTGGCTCTCGCTAATGTCTCCCTCATGTTCTAATGCTGACCCCTCTGACTGCATTTGTGTGGGACAGGGTTGTCGGCTCTGATGGCTGTGCCAGCCTTGATTTATAAAGATCAACAGATCATTTTCATCATTTTATGCCCTGACGGCTGTCATTTACATGTTCAAAATCTTCTTTTAAAAAGGGGGTGATGTAACATCAAGTGTGTGATTTAATTTAAATCATTTATTTAAGAAGTAATAGTTGCATGCTATAAGGTGAAATGTGAAAATTGCAATCCTGCTTTTGATTTTGATTGATTTTCGGTTTAGAATTGAAATCATGGCACTTCCAGGGTGGACATATGAACCACTTGGTTTATTGTAAAAAGCTCACATACAAAACTTATAAGGTGCACTGTGAATAAATTTAAGCTGGTTGGACTTAAAAATGTACGCTAACTCTTGAATAATTAGTTAAAAAGTCTTATTTGAGTTTTGTAAAACCAGTCAAGGTAAATTAAGTTAATTGAACATGAGAACTTTTCCTCAGTCACACTGACGGTCGTATGACAAACACAGTCAGACTCAGTTCTTCATTTCACATAAAGAATTTACAGCTGCAGCTGCTCCTGTTGGAGCTACTTTGTTCCAGAATTGACACAGTATTTACATGCGGTGCTACTGCCAGTAAATCTATTAAATTTAATGTTTGAGGTGGTGGAGACTGAATTTAGTACCAACCATCATGGTTTGCAGAGTTTTCATTATTGTGAAAGCAAGCAACCATAACTTATCTTAACGTGTATTAGAGATACACAGGAAATTTTCACCATGTATATTTTCTTCAAACTCTAAAAAGTAGGGTCTAGTGTTTTTGTTATGCGAACTGAATGTAAATTATTCTTTTTATTGAACAATAATGTGACTACATGTCCAACATTTTTACATGCTGTGCACAATGTATGTGCTGTTAATTGGCTTGAACTAGTTGGGCTTCATCAGCTTTATAAATTTTAGTAAAATGAACTCAAAAATCAAAACTTGTTGACTTAACATAAAAAATTGTTAATCTCACAAGGGATGAGCGTTTGTATCAAGTGAACACAAAGTTTTCATGCTATTTTTACAGTCCCGAACATTTGTTTGGAACCTAGACTAAATTTTTGTGGATAGGTTGGGGTTTACTGTTGCTGACTAACTCTCACTCGCCTTTTTCCGTGTTGAACAGCACAACAGCGGAGAGCTTAACCAATCACAATGAGGCAGAGCTGCAGAGACGATGTCAGGAGAGACAGCAGGAAATCGACCACATGCAGCAAGTGCTTGAAACCAAGATTCAGCTCCTGCAGGAGGTTCGTCCCGCTCAAACCTTCAGTGTAGTTAAAACTGACTCAG
Organism: Lutjanus campechanus; assembly: GCA_027495735.1. Lineage (NCBI taxonomy): Eukaryota > Metazoa > Chordata > Actinopteri > Lutjaniformes > Lutjanidae > Lutjanus > Lutjanus campechanus. The sequence continues at coordinate 20,131 of JAJHUR010129762.1, read as the reverse complement.
ATTTACAAATCATAACTGTGTGTGTGTGTTCATTCCCAGGAGGCCCAGCTAGCACGCAGCGAGGCTGAGCGGATGGCCTCGCTGGCTGGGTCGCACTCCAACGCCTCCCTCCTCTCCCTAGACACCCCCATGGAGGACATCCCAGAGGACGAGAGGCCTCCCAGCATCCTGTCCCCTTGCAACACCACCAAAGACAGGTGAAAAACATGAAGGAATCTGCTCAACCACCACCGATATCAAACAAATCAAATCCACCCCCCTGTCTCGCTGACTGACTCTGTGTGTGTGTTCAGGTTGATAGAGGAGCTGACTAAAGAGCTTTGCTCCAAGGAGGCCCTCATCACAGAGCTGAGCGGAGAGAAGGAGACTCTCACACTGAGGGTGGGAGAGCTGGAGGGACAGGTGCAGGAGCTGTCTTCATCTCTGCTGCAGAAGGACAAGGATGTGGAGGTACAGACACACTTTAATGATGTTTTAAAAGAGAAATATGTTACATATTTATGTGTACTGAATCATTAAATGACCACGATATGTCAGCAGGGATTAGGGAAATTTACTAAATTGAAATATGAGCTTCTCCAACAGCAAGGACTGATCACCACCTCCAGAGTGTGTATTTTCGGAACAGTTGGCTTTTATTTTCGGGATAACAGGCTTAGCTTTACATTTATGTCACTTGTCATTGTCCACTTATAATGTTGCGGTAATTTTGCGCTCCTGATCAGTGTCCCTGCAGCCTGTAGAGAACCTGCCTGAGCCTTAAGTCTGGGGAGGAGGAGGAGGAAGTGGGGGGAAACAACTCACCTCAACAATAGATTATATATTAAATATGGATTCAACCTATTTAATATACAATTTATTGCTCCAACTTGCTATTTGGACTGCTGTGCTCATTTCTAAACACTAAGGGTCTAATATTTCTCCTTTAAATCACACCTAAAATCAAAATATCCTTTAAGGCAGCATCTCTGCTGCTGAATCTTAGCAAATTCATACCCAAACTTTGCCATATTCTTTCTCTAATCCTTCAGTATCATTTGAAAGGAGTTTGCATCAGCTAGTTATCCTTTAAATATGTATGTAGGGTGCATCAGTCAAACCTGTGACAATTTATACGAGCCTTCTAATATTATCACATTCCTCTGGACCACCATGTCTCCTCTGGTCAGGCTTCTATTCCAGAAAGAGGCTCCTGAGGCTGCGTGTGTGACATTCCTAAACCTCATTTTAACAGCTATTCATGTAGGTCACAAGAGCTATTTGCATGCTCAAACTAAACAAACACACACACACACACTGCAGGTGTACATGTGTAAGTACTGATACACTTATACAGGCCCATTATACATCATCATCTGATATTTCTTTGAAGATTTAATTTGTTTACTTCCCTTTTTTGTATATGTTTCTGATAAAACGTTAAATTAAAGTACACATATTCACAATTTACTAGTTGCTGATTAATCTGCAAATTAGAAGCATATTTGTTCTGTCTCAGTCATTATGGGATGAAGATATTCAGAGTTAGAAAGATTTCATTTAGAGTCATTTGGACACTATTAACACTTAAGAGTAGAATAGCATTATAATAGTAGGAATTAGAATAGAGAGAGTTTTTCATAACTTCCTTACTTATTATGAATAAGCAGTAATTGGGATGTTATTGGGGGAAAAATCTTAGTTAATGACCTTGTAAGTGAGTAAAGAGCCAATATGCCACTGATATGGATGGTAATAAGAAACTAGGTAATGGTGAATAGGTGTATTAGAGCCCGACTGATATATATCGGTGCTTGGGGTGATTTAGATTTAGCACAATGGGGAACATTTATGAGGCTTGGAGGAGCTCCCTCGCAGGTCTAAAAGCTGAGAAGCTAAGCTTCTTGTTTTACAACCTGTCCTAATTCCCTGACAATATTAAATTATTCAGCAATTGACTCATACTGATGTTTATTAAGCTATTTATTTTATTTTTATTTATTCTTTTCTCAGTGAACCCTTCTATAATTATGTTATAATAAAGTTATTTGTTAAAGAAAACAGCTTTCTGAGTCATATTCGTACACAATCCACAACGAAAAGGTCTATTATTTGGCCACCATATTGAAAATCAGTGAATTTTTCCCCTTTAAAATCAATATTGATCTCAGAAAGTACCATATCGCAGAATGTTACCTGTTTCTTTAATCCTAACACGGCATGTAATATTTATTTTTTAGATTCTTAGATTAGTACATGCAGCAGGTTTATGTTCTGTCTCCTCTGTTACAGTTTTATCAGGAGGAACTCGGTCATGAGAGGCTGCGCATCGAACAGGAGATGCAGGTACGTGAAGCTACGTATTTTTAGACAAAAGCATAAATACAATTTGTGTATTTAAAACAACTTTGGTTCTTGAGCCTTCACCTGTTATTATAAAGTTCTCCACTAAGTGTCAGAACAGCTTCACAGTTCTCATTGTTTTCATGTCAGACAGACTCTGCCTCCCTATGGAGAGTTTATACATAACAAGAACTGCCAACTGTAGATGAAACATGACAAATACTTGAATTATTTGTAGATTATAAATTGTTTTGCAGAAATTACAGTTAGTATTTAAGCTGTAGGTGTGGAGATTTGCAATAAAACTTTTTTTTTTAATATTCAAATTTAAGAGGATGTGGTGCAGATCAAAACAAGTTTGATCAAAATCTTTCAGAATATTTCCAAAATACAGCCTGTCTCTGCAGAAATCAAGATAACAAAATCAATAAAACTATTCTTTGTAGTGCAAAAACAGAAGCATCATTATGCCACTGCTGAAAGAAGTAACTGTTTAAACGTCAGGCAAAAAAGTAAGTGAACATCCTGTGAAACATCCTGTGGTGAGCTGAAACTTTGTGCAATCTGACCTGAAAGTTTCACAACTCATCGCTGGTGGCTTCTGCCAGTCTGATTAGCAAACGATACAGATCAAATATGAGCTGATGAACTTTCCTCTAAAGCAAACAAACACGATGCAAAAAAAAAAAAAGATGGCTGTACTTCTGCGGTGGATGGAGGATCGTGTGAAAGTGCAGTTCATCTTACGGAGGGTTTATCTCATCACACAAAGTGCCAGAGACTCATTACATTTAGAGGATTCAGCTGCAGTGACGTCCCCAAGGACACATTTCACTCCGAGTGTATAATGAAACTACAAATGGAGGGGGACCATTACCTTGATGTCAGCTCCATCTACCCACAGACAATCTGCACCATTCATGGTTAAATTTATAGATAGCTTTATTATTCATCTTGTTGGTGCTGTGCAGTGCTGCTTCATGTTATTTGGCTTATTTGGCCCTTTAGCCTAGAATGTGACGCACAGTGTTTGTTGCAAACATGTTTGTTGTTGGGTGGAGTTCTTAAGGTACGTGTGCGGGCGTTTTAACTTGTAAATCAGTTGTGGACGAAGGATGCAAATGTGCTAGTCAGGCAGGCCCTCTGCTCAGATTTCACGCAGGAGCTGAGTAGTACGTCCAGTGATGGACGACTACACCGTACGTGCAAAATATTTAGTCACTGAGGGAACCGTGGGCTGGTATCTCAGAGTGTGACAAGTATAATTTACATACGCTGCAACATTTTGTGTCTGAGTGTTCATATAGATAAGAAAAGACATAACCGTACAGTAATACGAGTACATGTTGAAATACGGGTTCTTGGGTCAGTGCGGAGGACATTTGAGTTTGCAAAATAAGGGGAAAGTGACAGTTGCTTGTTGGTGGTGCACACACGTGCAAAAGAATGTATGTAAGAGAATTCAAGTAAACAAATTAAGGTTAAAAGAAAAATGGTTTGCCATATTTTGTAGCTTTAAATGACACTTGTGTCCTTAATAGTTTGGATTATTTGAAATGGGGTTGTATGAGGTACTCAGTGTGTTACCTACAGTAAATGCTGGTCGGCATGCCTGCAGTTTAGAGAAGCAGGGAGGAGGAGCAGCACGGAAGCTGAGCAATGTACTGCTGTGGACAGTGTCAGCAAGAAAGCGTATTTTAGCCACTTAAGAAAGGTCCACGGGAAAAAAAAATGTGTAAGTGTAAACAGAAAGCCTTTTTCTAAAAAAGACACTACCGTTATATAAGCCAAATATTGGTAGCAGAGTTTGTCGACAAACTCTGCTACGAATACCATGACCTGGATGACTGAGAACCTTCACAGACACAAGCCAAATATTGCTCTCACCAAACCAACCAGACTCCATGGGAGAAATCAACAATTTTACCTCACAGAACATGGAAGTTGTTGGTTGAGTGCTGCCTCAGTCAGTTAGTTTGTTTGTGTTATTGTGTGACTTCAGTGACTCCAAACTAACCTTTTAAAACACAGAAGTCACATAATAACCCAAACAAATTAACCAACTGAGGCGGAGAAAGATGAGCAACTCCTGTGTTCTGCATTGTAAAATTCCTAATTTTGCCAGTGGAGTCTGGTTGAGCAAGAGAAAGCAATATTTGGCTTATATACCAGCTATTTCTTGTTGGAAAAGGTTGTCTGATGGTAAGGTAAAGCAGTGAAAATACTGTAAATGTAGCGTACACATAGACTAATATGGATTATTTTTAGGTGGACCTCTTTTTTAAGAGGCTAAAATACAATTTGTTCCTAACCCTGTCCACAGAATGACTGAATACGTCATACAATTATCTGAACTATCCCTTTAATTTATTCTAAATGTGGGCTTCAGTTGTGTTTTTTCGTTAATTTCAGTTCTACAGCAGTGACAAAAACTGTTCAGCTGCATTTGTATGTAAGAGCAGAAGAGCTCATGTGAAGATCAGTGTAGCTGGGGTCTTCTGTGTGTGTGCGTGCACATTCCCATGAGGTGCCTTCTTTCACATGTGCGTGCGTTCATGCAGGCATCTCGTTGGTTAGCAGTTTAGCGGGTCTGGTTTCAGCCGGGTTGTCGATAGGTCAGGTCGACCTCTGAGGGCTCAGCGACCCCAACACTGATATCAAGTTGTGTTGTTTCAGACAGACAACTGCCATAAGAGCTCTTAATTAGTTCCCCAGACACCACAGCCCTTTAGATCAAATCTATGTCTGGAGAGAGTGGAGGAGGAGGAGGAGGAGGAGGAGGAGGAGGAGGCAGGAAAGACATATCATCTGAAACCTCTTAACACAATTGTTTCCAGGGTCTCATCTGCAAAAGTAATTTGTAGTAATTAGCACACTGTAAACAACTACTTTTATACACTTTGACAAGTTTGTATTAATAAAGATCATTCAGATTCACAAAACATCTGTAAAAAGAAGAAATATCATATATCTACACTTATTATTCAGCTGCATCAGCATCTGATTTTGAAAAAAATGACTCAGACCCACTGTAATTATCCTTTACATAACCAGCAATCAAGGATCTTGAAGTAGACAAAAGATCTTCAAACTCTGTCCCACACATTAATGAGGAAATACAGGACCTGTGCTGTGTACCAGTAGAGCTGCTTTGAGGATGAAAAGTATATCTGCAGTCGACAGAGGATTCTGCGCACACTGCGTATCTGCTTGGAAGTCACAGCGTGACAGCATGACCATCTGTTTGCGCCCTCGGGGAAAACAAAATTGTGGTCACTGCAGAGATGAAGTTGCACAGTCAAATGCAAGATAAAGGCCTGCTTGTTTGAGCATCACAGTCAAATCATTGTTGAAATATCTGCGCCACGGCAACAGGAAACACAAACATTACTAATCTTAGCAGGTTTCGACACACCGGTCTGATGAGGGCGCTATTAAAGGAACAAAACCATCACATCTGTATGATTGATTCTGCTATTACGTCAGTATTTAATAAGTTTAGTGACATGCTAGCGAGTTAGCAACTCATGTAGCTTTAGTAAACATTATATTTTATATTATATATATTATATTTTATTTATATAATCACAAATGCCCAAGAAAGTGATGTATTAAAAATGCTTACACTACTGTTAATGGAGGACAGACAGCAGTTACAGCAGCAGTTATGAAAGTGCACCCGAAACTGTCTATTGATCATCAAATGATAATCTGTCAAATACTGGCTCTGTTATGCTGCCAGTATGACGGTGACCTCAAAATACGTCCTCACATGTAACCTCAGGCCATCTTTACTTCACCACGCTGCAGCCCCTCTTTAACTGCTGTAACCTACATGTGTGTCGTCTTGGCAACCGATTTTATTGCTCACTGATCCTTAAACATCCTTCTATCTTCAGTCTGCAGAGCCTCTTGTCTGATGACCCTGGATACATGAATAAAAATAGAATAAAACGTAAAAAAAATATTTATTTTATTGGCCTGTTCTGTAGTTTAGAAGTGTATGTAGTAGGGAGACAAAGACAACGATATGAGAGCATACAAGAGCTTAAGAAGAAGCACTGGATTATTTACACAATATTATGACGTGTTATTAACATGGTATCAGTATCTCCTATTTTGCGTGTGTGTGTGTGTGTGACACTGCAGTAATGAGTGTGTGCTCTATGGAATAATTACTACTGAAGATCTGACATTATGCTGCGTGTTTGGCTGCTGTTTCTTTACCGTAGAATAGAAAAGGATATCAGACAAATTAGAATATTACATCTCATCTTATCACATTGAGTAATTTTACAGGGTGAAATAGTTTAGTAATGTCTAAACTCTCAGAATCATAATCAGGTTTATTGTCAAGTTGGTTTACACATACAAGGAACTTTCCTATGTGATTTGGTGCATTACAATAAATATACATGTTAAGTGCAAAATATAAAGAAAGGCAAATACTGCAAGTTAATAAGCATAAATAGGAAATATTAGATTGACAATAAATATAGAAAAATATGCACAAAATGCTGTGTATTATCTTTTTATGGATTTTTTTTTTTACAGTATGTACTGTCTTTGAGTATCCTATACTCTACTCTACTCTATAAATAAAATGTATTATTATTATTATTATTTAAATTACACAACTGTGCAGTTTTGTGTAGGAATGTGCATATCTTATATAGTATAGAATGATTACACTGTGATAAATAATATTTTATCATAAGAATTATTATACATTGACTTGGATTGTAAACCTTGAACATCATGCTACACTATGTGGTCAAATAGAACACAATAGAGTCTCGCTTTCAGTTTTATTTAATTATACAGAGCGTCACTAATGTTACCATGTTACTGAGCATTTCACCTGTTCAGTCAGGCGAACAGAGCTTAGTAAACCGGCCAGAAGGAAGTAATAGACCCCCGGGGGACTTCGCTCTGTCTCTTTACTAATAAACCAACAAATAAAGCTAATATTTGTTGGCTTTAGGTTTAATTATGTGTTTTAAAACTGAACTCGGCCGTTTTGAATCGGGATCAGTGTAGATATTAAACTATGGGCAGCTCTGTATGACTGCACCGGGCTTCTCCACCCCCCCTTCTCTTCTCACAATGGTACGGTCCCCCGCTGCAGGTCTGGTTGAAGCATCCACATCGTTATCAACCCAGAGGATCTCCGACCGACTGCACGAAGCCCCGGTGAGAAGTTGTCTGCCGCTGTAGCTGCCGGTAACGGCTGTGAAATGAATGAAGAGTCCTTCCTGTGGACACACACACCGGGGAGACACTCTGAAGACCGTCCCAGGACGCGTGTTACCGCTCCGTGTCCGTGTAAAGGGAAGCCGGATTATTACCTATCACCACCGGTCATGATGAACCTGACGGCGTGCGGTGCGGCTCGCGTGTGCGTGACAGCCGAGTGATGGCGCAGAGGTGCATGCGGTGCTGCTGGGAAATGCGGTTTGGAGACACGGCGAGCGGACGATATACAGCTAAATACCGCATCTGACTGATGAGACATTATCATGACTTCGTATGTGGGGGTGTGCGCCATATTCCTGATGCACCTGCTGCACCTCCAGCACATGAATGGAGAACCAGAGCTGATGGATATCTGCCTATTCTCTGATTATCACCATATCTATTGATCTATTTTTACCTCATGGATTTCAGTCCTGCCAAAAAAAAATCACATGTGCAACTATTCTCTACAGTGGGCTTCTTCTTGTCTACCTCGTCTCTTTTATTTCTAAGCCATTGAATTTAATGCCATTGTAAGGACTGATGATAAAGGCTTTTATTGTGCTTTAAAAGCATCCCAGAGAGCACCAAACCAGATTTCATCATTGAAAACAGGTTTATATTCAGTCTGAACCTCTAAGACCTCTTTTCACATTCTTTTTAACCAGCTAAAATATGCTTATGACACCAATGTGTCACAAAACACAAATTTGCTTAATCAATTTGATAATATGTTAAGTCGTAGGTTGAAAAGGGGGCACCATTGATTAGCCTGAGGACAACCCTCCAAAGTCATATTTCACCAGTAGATGAAATCTTCTCTATACAAGGATCTAATTTAAAAGAATCTAATGTTTCATATAAAATGTCATAAATGCAAACTATATATGCGGAGTGCTGCCAGATCTATAAAATAAAGAAATCACGTCTCTTGCTGTAGCCTAATGCGCATGCATAAGTACTTATTACCATATTGGTTACAGCTTTGACTATTCGGAAAGCACATGCACTGGGACGTGGTTTAAAGACGTTGACGTGGTTGCGAGGATGATATGGCTGGATTAGACACAGGACTTTCAATTTAGCCAATTACAGTTTGAGACCTACATGTGGCAAATTTGTTTTTCTGCGGCTTTCTGCTGAGAAATTTTGTTGTAGTTTCTTAGTGAGGGTCCAAAGTGGCGATAGACTATTATGTGCACATTGTAAAGGATCAAAAATGCAACTATTGCAAATCCCGGTCAAATATAGTCTAAATAAGAACTGTACATCAACTAGACGGTGAAAAAAGGTCACTTTTGAACCAGTTCTGAGCATCTTTTCACCAGTGACTGTAGTCATTTTTTAAACATCTTTTCACTGGACAAAAGCTCACTGGGATACATCCTATTAGAGTAAACTCCTCTGTAATTATTATAAGTCTGTGGAATGCTTGATCTCAAGATGAAGGAGGCGTGTCGCATCTGTGGACGGGAGCTCTGCGGTAACCAGCGGCGATGGATCTTCCACCCCACCGCCAAGCTCAACCTGCAGGTGCTGCTGTCTCACGCTCTTGGGCAGGAGCTGACCCGGGACGGCAGAGGGGAGTTCGCCTGCTCCAAGTGCATCTTCATGCTGGACCGCATGTACCGCTTCGACACGGTGATCGCCCGCGTGGAGGCCCTGTCCATCGAGAGGCTGCAGCGGCTCCTGCAGGAGAAACACCGGCTGAGGCAGTGCATCGGAGGGCTCTACCGGAAAACAAACGCAGAGGAGGGGACGTTAACCAGAGGGGATGAAGGACAAGGAGATGGGATGGTGGACATTTCAGGGCTCACTCATGCTAAGTACTGCGCCCTGCTCCAGGATGACCTGGTCTACTCTTTGTATGAGTCCTGGGCCGACGACAGCTTGGACTGCCACCACCACCACCCTCAGTGTCCTGCTGCTTCAGGGTTGGAGGTTGCAGGCTCACAACGATGTCCTCCCAGCACTCCCAGGAGGTGTCGAGGGTGCTCCTACCTGCGCGTGGCGGACTCTGACTATGAAGCTGTTTGTAAGGTGCCTAGGAAGCTGGCACGCAGTATCTCCTGCGGGCCGTCAACCAGATATTCAGCCAGCATTATTGGTGGGAGTATGACTGGATGTGGTGTAGGAGAAAAACAAAATGATTCAGAGGAAGCCCCTTCTTCTGTAACTCTGGTCCCTGGTTCTCAGGACCCCACGAAGACATCGGACAGTGATCGCACCCTGGCTGGACGAGCCAGCTCCAGCCCCTCTATAGCATCCTTAGAGACAACCGAGGAGTACATTCACCCTGGGCCGCTGAACTCCCCCAGGGAACCACTGGACGACCGGATATCTGACTCCCTCTCTGAGGAGCACATGGGAGCCCCGCATGGCCCGACCTCACCTGGACCCAGCCTCTCTTTGGCGCTCTGTCTGCTGCAGAGCTACGCCGTCCACCGGCCGGTCCGGAGCTCCAAGGGGAGCAAACTGCCAGTGCTGCTCCGACGGAGCTCTAGCAACGGAGGCACGAGGCTGGGCTTTCCTGATCCCGTTCTGGGAATGTCTTACGGAACTCCAGAGGGAGAAAGAGACAACCACCTGCCAACACCTGAGCTGGAGACCCCTCTGATCAGGCTGCATGTCGGGCTCGATCAGGATCTCAACTTTGCTGACATGGAAGAGTTACTGGAAGATATATACAAAGAGTATCCTCGTCCTCGTCCTCACCAGGTATAAAACCTTGACGAGGATGGTGATGGTGTTGTAACACAAGGATTTTACAGCCTGGAGTAGAGAATTTAGCCTAGTATGCACTGAAAGTTTGCAGTATCTGCAGCAGTGGGAGTGAACCAACCTAACAGGCTTTTTGATGTTTGACAGACAAACAGCGCAGCCTGCCCACGAAACGATTATTCTCACCACTTTCTAGCTTAATTAGCCTCATAATCCGACTGTCAGTCACTTAAATCCTGCCTACAGCTTCTCCAACAAGCTTTCACCCATGAGGATATGAGCTGCAGTGTGTGTTTGTGTGTGTGTGCATGCTTACTTAGTTGTCTATGTGTGGGAATATATTACATGGGCAGTCAGGTGTGGGTAAGCTGTGACACATGACATGGCCTAATTATCTAATGTACGTGTGTGAGTGTGTGTGCACGCACAGAGGTCATTTGTCATGTCAATAAAGCAGAGAACATAAACTGAAAGTAAGCACAGGCATTTTGACAGTTTAATGCGTGTAAATATTTAAAAAAAAACTGAAATGTATTTGCTTATATAACTAAATGGTTTTAGGTTTTAAGGCTAAGCTGAGGATCTACGGAGACTTCCAACACAGCCTGCAGACAGACTAGAGGCTCCCAGCTTTTACACTTAAGAAACAGTTTGCTGTAGCACAGGATTTTCTGCTTAGCTATGCAAGAACTGGTGTGCATCTGTATTTGTGTGTATGCAGTGTTAAAAAGCTGTCTTCTTCAAGGATAGTCTTTTTTTTTGGAGGGTGTGTTTTTGTCTCTAAATGTCAGGTTCTTCTTCAAAGGGATAGTTTGGAGTATTTGAAGTGGGGTTGTGTGAGGTACTTCATCATATCAATAGTCAGTGACAGTGTATTTACCTACAGTAGATGGTTGTTGGCTCGCCAATTTAGAGAAGCAGAGAGGAGTACCAGCGCAGATGCTAAGTAATGAGCATGTGGACAGGATCAGCAGCAAAACGTGCATAATTTAGGCGCCCAGAACAATCAGTGTATGCAATATTTACAGTATTTTCATTGCTTTACCTTGCCATTAGACAGACATTTTTGATGGGACACCGCTGTCATAGAGGCCAAATGTTGCTCTCTCCAAAAAACAGTAATTTTACCTTGCAGAATGCAGGGGTTTCTGGTCTACCGCTGCCTCGATCTTTGTTCTCAGCCTTTATTTGTTCATCTTATTGTGTGACTTCGGTGAATCTGAACTAACCTTTTAAAACACAGAGGTCACACAATAACACAAACAAACTAACAGATCGAGGCAGCATTAACACAGCAGCCCCTGTGTTCTGTGTGGTAAAATTACATTTTTTTCTGAAGGAGTCTGGTGATTGGAGAGAACGATATTGGCATATACAACAGTGGTTTCTTGTTGGAATAGGCTGTCTTTACAGCAGAGTAAAGCAGAGAAAATACTATTATAGCTACTGATATAGCGTAAATTGAAACTAATCCCTCTTCAAAAAACTCTGAATGATCCTTATAAGAAAAGTTTGTGATCTGTGAGCCCAGGCTGCTGCTGACTGAAGTAGGTTAGATGTGGGGAGACATTAAGACAGAGTCACTCCACTAGTGGCCTAATTTCACTCGGAGAACCCTTGAGGCACAGTGATCCACGCAATGTCAGACCACCCTATCATCTCAACACTGGTTGGCCAGTGCAATCACACTTTATTAACATATTAATGTCTATTAGAAAATACATCTAAATAAAATCTAAATGTATTTAATCTCAGCGACATTGCATCACAATTTGATCTTGATGAATAAATGTGTACGTCGGTGCATGTTAATGTCATTCTGCCTCTAGTCAGTGAAAGTTGGAAGCATTTATACTCTGGTTATGTAAAGATAATAGTGGCTCAGAGCACTTTGAGCACACTCGCCCGTGCTAACTCATGCATGCAGACACTCTCAGTCTCACACCACTTCAGAGGCTCTCTCCCCATTGTAGCTTTTTACAAAGTGCACACATGAATGAGCAGAGTCTCTAAAATGTTGTACACATGTTACACAACCTACTGTGAAAGTTATACAGCCTGCAGCCTCTGTATTTTTCATGAATTTGAAACAAACAAAATATCTTCCTCACAAATAATTCAGAAGTTGGATTAGGTCAGACTACTACTGTAACATACTAAGGTTTGTGAGTTGTTTTTTTTTATAACACTCTTGATTTCTCACCCCAGAGCCTCGTTGAGGAGCAGCAGAGTCAACTGAACCAGTATGAGTGTGCGGCTGGTCAGTGTGTCAGCGAGCTGCAGAAGGCCCAGCTCCAGGTACAATCCCTGCAGGCAAAGATCCACGAGAGCGAGGCCAACAACATGGTAAGGGACATAAAAACACCTCATTACAGCTGTGTTTTGTTGATAAATCCACATCTGATGGCGGCCTAACAGCGATAGCCTGTCTTGGTTTGTAGAAGCTGCAGGAGAAGCTGAACGAGATGGAGTGTGAGCTGCGTTCAATCCGTCAGGCCGCTCAGAGTCAGGAGAGAACCATTCAGAGTCTCTCAGAGTCCAACAGCACCAAAGACAGTGAGGTGAGTGTCTTTCTCGTACATGAAAGGGATAGTTAACCCCCAAAATCAAAAATATAGACGATACAGTACATACACACATGTAGACACCTTATTATCTTCAGCAACCAGGTCATGACTTAAGTTTTTCAAATGTGTTTGCTTTGAGCACCACAAACAGAGTACCATCAGCCCAGATGAAGAAGAAGAGAATACAAACATCTTAACCAACGATATCTTCAAAACTCACATAATCTAGATGGATAAATAGCACCACAGGCCAGAGGAAAAATATGTATTTTTGATTTTGCGGTGAACTGTCCCTTTAAGTGGTAGATAAGCAACCAGTTTGAGATAATACCAGTATTTGAAAAGGTGCTCAAACCTGTTATTTATTGTGCTTAAAGGCCCAGGAGCTGTACCAGCTGATTGAAGGGCAGAACACCACACTGTGTAAGCTGAGAGAAATGGCTCATCGCAACCAGCTGGCTCAATGCAAGGTGAGACTTTGTGCACCGATAGTGTTGTAAACCTGGATCCAGGTCAGCGTGGTGAGAAATCTTGTCTTCGGGGCTGATGATGTGCTGATTGGTCTGTGGTGGTGATCCCTTCTCCAGACTCCAGAGGGGGTCAGCGAGTCCATGACGCTTGCCCAGCTGCAGGCCGAGCTGGTGGGGGTGCAGAGCTCCCTGTTCTCTCTCGGTCTGGAGCTGGAGGCCAGCCAGAGGAGTCTTAGGCAAAGCCAGAGGCAAGGAGACGACCTGATGAGGTTCAAGGACAGGCTCAACACTGATCTGCAGGAGGCTCTGCAGCACAGGGAGGTCACTGAAAAACACAACCAGGTCAGTGTGATACGTGAAACATTTTAAAGAAGTCTTCAAGTATGAATGAAGCATGCGTAACCTCTCATCTCTGTGCTGCAGGACCTTCGCTGTGCCCTTCAGAAAACTCGCTCCGAGCTGCAGGCTAAAGAAGCAGCCCTGAAGGAGAGCGAGGCAGAGAGACACGCTGTGGTGCAGGAGAAAGACAGGAGCATCACACAGCTCAAATGCTCTCTGCAGGACAAGGAGCAGCAGCTACAGGTAACACACACACTTTCATACACTTGCAGTGCATACATTATGCGGTATACTGTCTAAAAATCTTTGTATCTGTAGGAGTACTCAGAGATGTTGGAGTCAACAGGAGGCTCCAAACCAAGAGATGCTCTGCTGGAGAAACTGAGAGAGCGGATTAAAGATAGAGACAGAGCTCTGGAGGTAAAACACAAGCACACACATAAAGAGACAGAGATTAATGACTGCTCGGTAGAAATAGTGAGCGGACTCCAAAATGCCCTTGATACTGAAGACTATTGTCCTCTGTGGATTGCTGAACCATATACTGTGTGATTCATGCGACAGTCTTTCCCGAACATTCAGTGCAGGGAAAATGAAGAGGTTTTTCATCACAAAAAAGAGCTTAGTATGCATCTTGCAGCAGTCAAAAGAGCCACTGGTGGAAATTAATGCAACCTCCTGCTAAACCAGCAGGTCAGCATAATATTTCACAACCAGTGTAGCAAAAAAAAAACTGTTGAGGGGGATTGTTATGGACAGACAAGAGGGAAGACATTACTACTGTCTCTTCAAGTCCTGTTGACTATGTTTACAAGGACAAAACATTACATTTTTTTTGCACCTTTTCTGAAAAAGACAAAATTCTCACTGAGCTGTTTACATGCTGCTATTATTGAAAAGTGGAGGAGCTGGAGTCGCTTTAGCCATTTTGCTTCTTTGCACCAAATTAGAATTTTTAAAAAGTTTTCTACTGGTGGTGGACTTTTTCAACTGTGCAAACACAGCCTCCCACTTTCATTCGCTCAACCAGCATTTTGAAAAGGTTGGTGTTTTGATAATTTAGCATATTTGAAAACCTGTTGATATCCAAGTCTTTCATAACGCTTAAAAGTAGTTGTGTTTCTCCCTCTAACCTTTTCTTTCGTGCATGTATCTCTATCCCAGCCTTTCAAACTGTTGGCTAGTTGGTTTGTTTATAATGCTCAGATATGAAAGTAAACAGCAAGAGAACATTGCAGTAAAAATTCCTAATTAAAATGCAGAATGCGTTTTACACAAATGCTAATTCTGCCTAAGTCAGAATATCCAAATATACTGTTTATTACATGACCTGTATCAAATTTAGAATATTATCATATTATGATTAAAAGTAAAAAAAAAATATGTGCATGTGAATATAGCCAGTGAGAGAGAAGTTACTGCTGCAAATGTGCTTTTTATATATATCTATGTATAAAAAACTATGAAGAGGATTCGAGAAAAACAAATCAAGTTGTTTTGATACGCTAATACATTCGATTTAATTAGTCTGTAAGGATTCGGAACTCAATTCTGCACATTTTGCTGTTAACTACAAACCCTGAACACTGTATAGAAGATGATGGATCAGGGTGAGGATGAATATCACAGTCGAGGGTGCCCAGAATAGCAGCAGTGTGATTTTTCTTTCTTTTTTTTTTCCCTCCCCCCTCTGCTGTCTGCAGCGCTCCATCGATGACAAGTTCCGCTGCGTGGAAGAGCGCGAGGGCCAGGTGAGGAGGCTGCAGCTGGCCCTCAGGGAGAAGGAACGAGACCTGGAGAGACTCCGCTGCATCCTGTCCGGCAACGAGGAGACAATCACGGTGCGATCATTACACACGAGTCGTGCAAACGTATCAGACCAGTTAGCTTGTAGGATAATTTTTTTTCTGAGATAAAAAGGCCAAAATCCCTCCAGAATCTGAGATTCATCAGCAGAAGATGTAAATGTACATGAAGGTAAAAAGGTTAGTTACAGACTATCCTTGAGAAAGTTTTTGACTTTTTTAATCAAAAAAATGTGTCCAGCACACATCAGGAAAAAAAAAAGCCAAAGACAAACAGGAAATGAGAAAGGTGTCTATTCTTAGAAGGGTTAGTTGCACTTAAAAACCTGTATAAACGTGCTAATTTTGGTGTAAAACAGTATTTGTGTGGTTACACCTGTGATTGTGACCGGCAGAGTCTGGATGCTCTGGTGCGTGGTAAAGAGCTGGAGCTGGAGCAGGCGGCGGAGGCCTACAGGAACCTGCAGTGGCTGAAGCAGCAGAGCGAGGAGAAGGAGAGAAACACTCTGAGAGAGAAAGACGCCATCGTGAGCCAGCTGCAGGCAGCTCTGCAGACACGCAGCCAGGAGACACAGGTGACACACACACACACACAAACACAGATGATTTATGCTTTTGTTATCATGGCGTCTAACTGTTTGCTGTGTAATTTTCAAAGCTTTATGAAAACCAGTCCACACAGACAAACCTGCGCTACTTGTTTTCAAGGCAACAGGTGTGCTGACACAGCTCGCTCTGGCTGTATTTTGTTTTGTGTGTGTGTGTGCGTAGGATCTGACAGCTGCCCTCGTTGCCAGAGTTCAGGCGGGTCCCACCGAGGTCGTGGAGGAGCTGAAGGCTCGGCTGGCGCTGAAGGAGAAACTCTTCCAGGAGCTGCTGTCAGACCGCAGCCGCCAGTCTAATGAACATCAAGCACAGATCCAGGACATGCTCAACACCCTCAGCTCCAAAGACCAGTATCTGCAGGTACACCATGATGCTGGTTAAATAATGACAATGATACCTTTATTTATATAGTGCTTTTCAAAATAAGTTACAAAGCGAATGAATGACAATATGGTCAGTTAAGATTCTAGGCACTAACTAATATTTTAGTCGGCTGTTAGGGGGCGGCTCTAGTCATGGTTATGGAAATGCAACTGAGATTGTGCATTAAAAAAAAAAAAAAATCTTGAATCTCCTCACTCTTCCTCTCTCAGGATTACTCCTACAGACTCTCCGTTGTGATCAGCGAGCAGACGGGCCAGCTGCAGGAGCTCCGCAGACAGCTGTCGTTAAGAGACCAGGAGCTGTCTGAGCTGAAGCGGGACAAGGAGAGGGAGATGGGAGGAGAGACAGAGCATCTGCGGAGTCTGCTCAAAGAGAAAGAAGCCTTCATCAAGGTACATGTTCGTGTGTTATCCTTGTATTTGTCCCATAGTCCTGTTCTCCCCGTCTTCACAGTGTGCTTTATCCATCAGGAGCTGATGCAGGGCCAGGAGGAGGCGATGCAGTCGTCCTCTAAAGAGAGCGAGGCAGAGTTGAAGGCTGTCCAGGAGGAACTGCAGCTGGTGCTGAAGAAGGAGAGGGAGGCTCAGGTATCTGTGTGGACCCTGTCATGATGCATAAAAACAGTCCTTTTTGTGTTGTTGCTTTTTTTAAATCTCACAAATCATGTCTGTGTGTCCTGCAGAAGGAGCTCTCTGCGCTGCATTTGTCTTTGGCTCACCAGCAGGCACCACGAGTGGACGCCAAGGACGGCTCTGATCATCAAGTAGGATTTTGCTTCATTCTCAGCCAGTTGAACCTTCCTAAGTCCCGCCCCTTTTTGCTCTGTGCTCCAATAACAGTTGAGCAAGCTTGGTGCCCGGCAGAGCCTCAACTTTCTCCTTTCCTGTTTCCGGCACTTAGATATGCTTTGCGCTACCACATTTTGAAGATGCTTTAAAGATGTTACTGACATACACAGTCTCATCTTAAGTTAGCTTATGTTAGCAAAACACCAGCTAAATAACTAGCTAATGATTGACGGAGATTAGCTTGTTATTAGCTAGCATTTTGTTACCATTGGCTGTAAATTGTAACTAGCTTGAAAATCTCGCGGAGCAAAACACTAGCTACTAGTTAGATAATGATTGATGTGCATTATCCCGCTTGTTAGCTAGTGTCTTGCCAACATTAGTAAACTTAAAATGTGACTATATGCTACTTTTACAGGTCCCTGAGCAACATCTTTTAACCATCTTCAAAATTGGGGTTGCTTTATAGACCAGCCCAGCACATAGCATATGTAAGTACAGGGAACAGGAAAGGACAAAAATTCTGTCGGGTAACAAGTTTGCTCAACTGTTACTGGTGCACAGAGCAAAAGGGGGCGGGACTTACGAAGGGTCTATTAGGCAGTGTTTGGCTGTTTGTACTGTTTAAGAATTGGGTGTAGTTATAATGTCTCTCCTTCCTCTTCGACCCCGCCTGCTGCTCTGATCCAGTGTGTGCTGGAGCAGCTTGTGTCGGAGTACAACAAGCTGAACGATGCCCTGAGGGCCGAGAAGAGATTATACCAAAATCTGGTGCACATTCACAACAAGAGTGACAGGTAGGGAGGCTGCACCCAGGTCTTGTGACAGGCCAAGTTTCCTGCGAATTTGCTTCAACTCTAAAAACACTTTTTCCTCTCCCTCAGCTCAGAGAAGATCCAGGCCCTCCACACTGAGCTGGACTCGGTTCAGGCGCTCCGCAGGCAGCTGGAGGAGGTCCTGGCCAGGACCCGTAACGTGGCCCTGGTGCTGGACAGGGCAGCTAAAAGGCAGCCTGACTTTGGAGGTGGGGATGGGCAGGGTCCAGCCTCCAGGGCTGCGGGGGGCACTGTCACTAACGCTCCGTGATGTTCTGTCTGACCACAGCACTGTTGAGTGACACTTAATGTGAGATGGAGCTGACTGCAGCCACTGATGGTTGGCTTTATGGAAACAATGTAGCCCTAAAGAAAATCTTTCCTTTAATAGTGAATAAAAATAAAAATCTGTCAGTCTGCAGGCACCTTCATCCAGATAGCACAAGCACTACTCACAGTAGCAGAAGCCTGTTCAGATTAACCTCCATGGTATGAAGTGGCAACGTGCAACCCAGAGTCTTATTTATTAATATATTTTGTGAGCGTGGTGTGAATATGTTTGTTTTATATTGTGTTTGAAATATTGCCTGCGTATTGCTTTGCAGTGCGATTGTTCTGTATTGCCATTTCTGTGTACTGTCTCTCACCGGTGTCACTCTTCCAGCCTTACCGTCACAGTGAAGTTACGTCTTGTGGAGAAACTCGAGCTCATGCCTTACAGTGAAACGTCTCACCATCCATCATTTGTTTTATATCATCTGTTTGTGAACAGGATGTGCACACTTATCAAGGCCCAAGATACAAAATTACAAAAAAAAGAAAAGAAAAGAAAAGATGGCCAAGTAGTTTCCTTCACTTCAGCTTCACCTTGGATTTGCTCTCCCACAGTTTTATAACATAAAGCTGCTCTGCACTAGTTGCATTTTAGTCTGACAGATATGCATGAAACATAAGGTCAGCCTCTTTAGATGTAAGGTGGTAGGTATGCGCTGATTACTTTAAAATAACATTATGGTAATTTAATATGATATGCATTGTTTATAGTTTATCTGCTTGTTGTTTTTAAAGGGACAGTTCAGATTATTTGAAGTATGGTTGTATGAGGTACTTATCGATAGTCAGTGTATTAACTACAGTAGAAACCAGCACAGAAGCTAAGCAATGTACTGCTGTGGACAGGGTCAGCAGAATAATGTATTTCACTCACTTAAAAAAAAATCACAGTTAAAAAATTATAACAGTTTTAAGTTTACACTGTATTTAGAATATTTTCCCCCTTTACCTTGCCAGAGAGAGAGCCTTTTCTGAAGGAAAACCGCTGTTATATAAGCCAAATAACGCTTTCTCCAAACCAACTGTACTCCATTGGCAAAATCAGTAATTTTACGTTGCAGAACACAGGAGTTGCTGGTCTACCACTGCCTCGATCAGTTAATTTGTTTGTCTTATTGTGTGACTTCAGCGAATCTAACACCAAAAATTCAAACAAACACAAACAAACTAAATGATCCAGGCAGCGGTAGACCAGCAACTCCTGTGTTCTGCAACGTGAAATTACTGATATCGTCATTGTTGTTTGACAAAGTATAAATATAACATACACTTAAACTTACACTGATTTTTGAGTGGTCCTGTTTTTTAGCAGGTGAAAATACATTTTGCTGCTGACTCTGTCCACAGCAGTTCAATGCTTAGATTCCTACAAAGGTACTACCACTACTTCTCCAAACTGGGGTCGTGCAGGCCTCCATCTACTGTGGCTTAATACACTGACTATGAATAAGTGCCTCATTCAACCCCACTTCAGATAATCCGAACTATCCCTTTAAGTTCAACCTTGTACTAGGAAAGCAGCAAAATATAATACAGAGTAATTTTACTGTCTGCACTGTGCTCTCTATAAATCACATGAGATGTGAATGCCAGAAATAAGACTTGCCCATTAAATATTTATATTGGTAGGTAGAGAACATTTTATTATCTGGATCTGTGCCCTGATCTCTCATCTAGCCTCAGAGATGGACTCCTTGTCAACACTTTTTTTTTTTTTTTTTTTTTTTTTTTATTTCAAAAAAAAAA
>JAJHUR010129757.1:4526-16532 GCA_027495735.1 Lutjanus campechanus | reverse complement strand
CCCCTCCGCCTGGAATGCCCCTGAACCGTGGCGGGTGGATGAGATGAGAGCGTGACGACAGTCGATGAACTGAATCTGTGCAGAGCCACAGCTGGAGATGGAGAACAACCAGGAACTGGTTATACTGGTACAAACCGAGGGAAAGCTGCTTCACCTCCAGGATGGATTTGTTGATGAGGTTCTGAACGGAGGCTTAATAACAAAAAGACCTGAAAGAAAAAGTTAGATCTGGACAGTGTTGTTATAAAAACCTGAACTGGCACTGAAGGACTGCAGCGAGAATCCTGAAATATTTTTGAAATAAATGTCTTAAAAATGTCCAGGATGCTACTTAATGTGTCTAGTTCCAGGATCTTGTAACAGACACTGTCCACTCAACCATTGTGATAGTTCTGGAAATATACCAGGAAATGTTACACCGCTTCCCAACTTCAAGTGATATGAACGAGCAAACATCAGATTTTTTCAGAGTTTCCCAGTGAAGATGTCCTAACCTGCTCTGTGTGTCAGCAAACAGGCTAAGCTTGGTTGGAAAAACACTCGCCCTGGTTCTGTTTTTACAAAGTTTCGTGCACTTCCTCCACCTCCAACCCATTTTCTTTGGTCAAAATCTATGCCAAAGTCCTTGCCATTTCTTTTTCCCTTCCACTCAGCAGTCAACAGGGAGAACTGATCTACAAAACCGTTTTTATAGGGATATCCTCAAAAAGGGTGAGGTTTGTAAAAATGGGGAGCTATTCTGGCTCCCTTCACGATTAGCCAGTGGGATTTTTCCTTTGGATTAGTGCAGATAATAAGCTCTGTGGCCAACAAGAGTTTATGATACTGATGTGTTTTGTTCAGCAAGATAATCTTCACAAATGAACACCACATTTAAGATTTTTGAAGCGTAATGCAATCGCCAAAAGTAGAAAGTTAACGTTAGGCCATAAACGAGACGAGGGAACTGGAAGTGCCAATATGCTAACTCATTTCCAAGTTTTAGGAGTCATCCCTGCAGCACTCGAGGTTGACTTGAGAAAGTTCCATTAAGTAGTTATGAATAAATCGCGTAGACACTTAACTTACTCATCTGCAGAGCGACAAATCACAAGCGCACCACCACAATGTTGCTCGTAGCTTATCTGGACAATTTTTTCGCCGTCCATCTCTCAAGTTTGCTTGCTCACTGGGTTAGGAAGCGGTGTCAGCACCATGAATTGTTTCTTTTTTTCTTTGGTCACACATGCTCATTCACTAATGAGTGAATGAATGGATGAAATGCACCACTTTTACTTTAACCTTTTAAGTAGAGTTAAAGGTTGAGTCTTATATTTCCTTCTTTATTCTATCACCCTGATCATTTGTTTTCCTGAATTTCCGGTCATGCCATTGTCCTTTTCTTCTTCTCTGTTTTTCTTTTCTCCACATTCCCACTACTTTGCTGAGAAGAATAGTGCGTAATAAAACTTGAGACGATTGAACATACAGTAGTCGGATATTAAAAGGATGCTCACACTGAAAGATGTGAATATACATTTTGTCATATTGCTTTCTAATCTGTGAAAACACTGAGGTCACGTTGCGAGATGTTTCTGCTACCATTAGACTTTTAGATCTCATTTTTTGCCCCAGTACTTTTAGTGAATCTGCTCTTCATACAGTATTACATTTATCACACCGACCATGTCTAACACTGGACAGTCTATGGGTATATTTGTACATATCTGATCTTTTCATTTAGGCTTTTATTTGAGAGTTTCTATCCATATGTGCCTTAGTCAGGCTTCTCTTTTCTGTATCCTGCACGCAGCTTTGGTTTTGTGTCTGAGTGGCACTTAGGAAAATAAAGACCTGCTTTTCCTACTTTGAACTGAGTAGTGTATTTTCAATCTGTATAAGTCTCGCTCTGTGAGTGCTGAGTTGTAGCTGGATTCATTATGTTCAGAAGTGGTTCTCAACATTTTTGTCTGATGTACCATGACGGCCCTGTCAGATGAGCTCAAGTACCATTTCATCTGCACCACTCATGTTCCTGTGAATTTATTATATAAAAGTAGCTATACTTACAATATTTTTTTCATATCACCAACATATAACCATGTATCCATTACCTTTAGCAAACAATTTAAACTGTTTATCTATTACTTGTAGCTATTTGTCCATTACTGATAATGATGGCTAACTGTTCAGCCATAACCTATAGTTATTACTTTTAGTTCAACTATATATACACATTGCTTTTGGATGTTTATCCATTACCTTTGCTAACTCTTTCAATTTGATATGCAACAATTTCAAATATATACACACACATCACTTTTAGCTGTTTATCTTTTACATTGTTCAGCCATTTCAACTGCTGATACACTAGACCTACCTTTAGCTATTTTTTCAGCTGCTAATTGTTTCAACTGCTTATTCACTACCAATAACTAATTTTTAACTTTTTATCTATTTAACCATTTATTCTTGAACTTTTAAAAACAATTTAATTTTCTCAAACTTTTTTCATATTCACAATTGCAGTTGTTAATGTGTTATAACTGACTGTGGTTGATAGGCAGGTTACCATAGGTTATTGTGTTTGTAAGCCTATTTGGGTGTTTATAGTGTATATGTTTATAATTTTTTTTTCAATCATATCACAATCACAATATTTCTTCAGTTGAGCTAAGTTTATTATTTGTGACTTCCACTCAAAGTACCCCTGGTTGGGAATCATTCATGTACAGAACTTCATAGAAAATAGTTTGCAGTTTTACTTTACCAGTATTACACCACCAGAGGGCAGTCTTACTCATCCACTGAGGAAAACATGCCTGCAGAAATACTTGCGCCCATCAAATAAACACAGCACTTCACAGTATCATTAACCAACTTTGTTTATTTTCTCCCAAATTTTCCTAAAAGTGGCCTATTTCATGTTTTCTTTTCACCTGCCAAAGATTCATCTCATCAGTGAAATCATGAAAAGAAGTTACAGCCATGCTAGTTACTACAGGAATTGACATTTACTCTGTAGATTCTAGGATTCTGTACTGTGGTTTTTAAGCATATAGGCAGAAAAAAAGAAACACTAGATGTTTAAAAAAAAAAGACAGTTGGGTTCCAAATCAAAACACCATGCAGAAAAAATGTGGCACATTTTCAAATCAAATGCCATATATAAAGTATTCAAAATTGCATCATGGCTTCAAATCAGTTCCTAGAAAAAAGGACACTTTTAAAAAACCACACTTTGATTTATTTTTGACCCATTATTTAGGAGATCAGAGGTGCATGGCAGGCAGCCTCGGAAATGTTCTAATTTGGAACAAATAACACTAGAGATGGGAGAGCCTGAGCTGTCAGTCACTAAACTTTATCTATCAAATAACTTTACAGTTTGAGTAAAATATGATAAATTGAAAATATGACTGTCCAGTTACTGATAGCTCTCCCATCTCTATCTGACACCTGGCAATAAATACTTTGACAAACAGCGTTTGTTCACTCTGACATCAAGAAATACTCGTTTTTATACGTGTTAGTGTTTTCAGGAGACATCTATAAGGGAAGACTTATCTCTCATATTCTAAGAAAAAAAAAAAAGATTCAACTTTAAGAAACATGCGCTGCATAAACACACCTGCTGAATCCATGGCAACAGAAAAGGACTGAGCTCGAGAAAAGCTTCATCTACTGAGATAGAAAATGATAAACAAGGAATTAAGAGCGATCCAAACTGAACTCAGGGTTTAGTATTTGGCCTTCAGAGTTTTACACATGGGACGAGACTTTTCGTATGGATTCAGCAAATGCCTTCAGCAGTCTTCAACCGAGTTGTAACCAGGGTTCAATAGAGAAAAAGAGGATTCACAGGCAGATGCTACAGCTGCAAGAGAACCATTCGCTCCTCCTTCCACACACACATGCACGTCGCCACCACACACGCACACACACACGCCGTCACAGATGGGCAAAGGTAAAGCTGTAGCCCTCCCAACCTGAGAAAATGATTGTCAAGCATGCACACAGCATACAATTTTTTAGTTAATTTCACAAAGTAAGAAAATTATCTATCCATTAGCCCATGGAGATGGTTTGATTCAGAATGGCCTTGATACATTTTCAGAGGTTACAGAGAGAAGGAATAATAGCAATTAATCTGGAAAAGAATTAAAAAACAAACAAAACAAAAAAAAACAAGAAAAAAAGATTACATTTTTTACCAAAAGCAAACCCTGTTTAAGGTCCGGTTGTGTGTGCTTTTTCAAACTAAATAATTGGTCACATGGCCACGCTAGAATACAAAATAGATAAAAGTAAAATCAACAATAACAATGAAGTAGTGCTATGGTTTTATACATAATATACACAAGTTAACAGTGATCTCTAGACTTTATTATCCATAGACTTGTCTTATGAGCAAAAGGCGCTAGGTCACAGTGGGTTTCACATTAGTTAACACTTTAGAACGCTAATGCTAGTTATACTCGTTGACCACTAGGGGGCGATACATGTGACAGGAGCTAGGGTCTCTATGGGAGGTACTATCAAAAACTTATCTGACGATACCGCCACAATGCTGCCTTGACAGAGAGATTTATGCTCCTGCGGCCTCATCAGGTCTGTGCTTGAAACCATGTCGTATCGCTAGCTTATAGCGCAACGGTTCTCAACCTTTTTGAGTCGGGACCCCCCCTCCAGAATAATCAGGTTGGTGATCGCCACCCCAACATGTGAAGACCATTGCTCTGACTCTCACAAATGAACTTGTTAAAATCTATTCTAAAGCAAATTATATCACAAGTACAGGCGATGCAATGTAAGAACCATTCCCCCTGTCTAAAATATGGACCTCATTTCCCATCATGCCTAGTGCTTGACTGAGTAGTTTGTTACAAAATTCAAACTCTTACACTGTCACTCTTACTTTGCCACAATTTATCATTTTATTATTTTTCGCCACAGCCATCTGGCGACCACCACAAAAGGATCTAGGGGGTCCCGACCCCCCAGGTTGAGAACCACCGGCTTAGTGTAGCACAGCTATGCTATAAAGGACTAAAAATGGTGTGTGTTTATAGCTTTTACAGAGAGAGATCGTTGTGTAGCTGGAAGCCTCCAAATCAACGAAGAAAAGTGGCGAATCAGTGAAACTAGCTGCCAGTTGTCAACGCTTCATAAGCTCTGAGAGATAAAAACATGTTTGTACATGTGAATGACAGACTAACAGGTCCATTCAGTAGCTAACTGAGCCAGTCTTAAGAGAGTGTCAGCTGAAGGAATGCTGGGTGCTGTAGGCAGTACGGAGCACGGCATGATGGGTAGTGTAGGCGCAGGTAGTAAGAGGTGTTTTCAGGTGAGTGTAGGTACTGTAAATCCTGATCTCTCTCTGTCTTTCTCTCTGGTTGCCATGCTACAGCGGCCCTTTGAACTGGTTCCCAGAGAGGTGCTGTCTGATGGACAGCTTTGATCCTGCTGCATCACCCAGCTTTCTCCACACCACCTGCAAACAGGAGCAGAGAGACGGAGAAGTTGAGAGGGGAAGAGGAAGAGGAGACACATACAGAAAGAGACAGGCAGACACAGAGACTGAAAGAGTAAGGCTAGGAAAGAAAAAAAAAAAAAGACTTTCTTCTTCAAGAGCGAAAACTTCAAATGCTCGCAGTTTGACTTTGAGCCGCAAAGACTCCACACACACACACACACACACACACGCACGTTATGGTGGAGCTATCTCTGAATCTGTGTCCTCTGTCACTGCGAGGCTGCTGAGATCTCTCTGTGAGTGAGAGGGGGCCCCCGGGGGACCCCAGTGATATTACAGAAGTACTATTGTAGTGTTCCCCAGATTCCTGGCCTGTCACATACCTCTGCAGAGCCCAGATAGCCTGGCTCTCGCTCTCGCTCTAATCAGCGGACCTTTTATCCTGCACCGGGCCTTTCAGCACCGACACAGAAAGATGGAGGGAGATGAGGGGGGAGGACGGACGGAGGAGAGGAAGAATGGAGGGGCGGAGGGAGTGCTCTTTTCCCTGCCGCTCCAGTTTAATTGCTCTGACAGCTCAACTACGAGCCTCTACTTAGGGCTTCCAGTGTGGAGTTGGCTGTGGAGCAGGGAGGGGAGGGAGGGGGAGAGATAGAAAGGAAGAGAGAAAGAAAGCGAGAGGGAGCGCTGTGCCCGGGACACTGCTGCAAGTGTCATTCCAAACCAAATGAGTCTAAATGAGGCTTCCTCATTAGTGAAAGCAGCTCAAAAAGTGACCTGATTTGCACTCAGTGGAGGAGAACGAAAAAACTGACCAGCAGACTGAACAAACAGGGGCATTATGGGAATGAGGCTCCTCTGTTTACAGCAATGATAAGCATGTAGTACAGATAAAAGGGCGACATGCTTTACTGATCACACCTAACGCTTCTCTTACATCCTCTTAGATAGTAAGTTTTAATGCATCTATGCCAAACAAACCAGTCTTCCCATACTCATTACAACACGTAGGGACTTAGAAGAAAAATCAACATGTTCAGGAATACTTGGAGAAGAATTGAGCCTTCCTAAGTCCCATCCCTTTTGGAACCTCTGTCAACTTTCTCCTGTCCTGTTTCCTGTACCTGGAAATGCTTTGTGCTAGTGTCTACGTTGAAAAGAAAACCACATTTTGAAGACGGTTAAAAGATGTTGCAGAGGGACCTGTAAAAGAGATATATTTCGTCACATCTAAACTTAGTAAGCTAATGTTAGCAAACACTAAATAACTAGCTAGCTAATCTAGTCTACATCAAACATTAGCTGGCTAGTAACATCTGATATGTTAGTAAAACACTAGCTAACTAGCTAACCAACATAAATCGTTAGCTAGCATTTTGCTAACATTAGCCAACTTATGATGTTACTATATATGTGTTGCTTTCACAGGTCCATCTTTTAACCATCATCAAAATGTGCTTCTCTTTTCAACATGGACGAGCCTAGGACAGCATATCAAAATCATGGAGGAATCTTGATTTTGATATGTGCTGAACTAGATGCAGCATGTAAAGATGGCGCACATATAGTCCAATGAGAGTTGCTCGCCTGGCGCATATGTTGAAAATGTTTTCTAGCTGCTGGATTTACTTCCTGGTTATACGGCACACTGAATACGTGCAGTGGTGTTTCCCCCCAGCCCCCCTGCCCACGAGTTGTCGCTCGGCCCGTAGTCTTTACATTGTGATGGTGTCACATATTTTTAAATAACTTTTCACGGCTCTAAGAAAGTTTTGCAAATTTTAAAACTCAGTGTACCAAAAAGTCATAATCAAAAGAGTCATGACTGTGTGCAGTTTGAGGCGTCCTGTCAACAGTTTTACAGATGTCTCTTTTGGACCATCTAATTCATTATAACACATCTATGATTTAAGTACAGGAAACAGGAAAAGCAGGAAGTTGACCAAGGTTCCGTCGGGTACCAAGCTTACTTAAATGTAATTGGAGCACAGAGCAAAACGGGGTGGGACTTAAAAGGGTCAAATTGTGAGGGAGTAGGGTCAAGTGTCGCACTTACGTTGCACATCTCTCGCACAATGGCCTTCTCTTTCTCACTGAGGTCGTCCTCGTAGTCCTCAGGGGCCTGCTTGTCCAAGTTCTCGTGGACCTCCAGCACCTGATGGCAGACAAAGTGATGAATGTTTGTGTTTGAATGCTCTGGGGTGACCAGTTACATTCATTTCACTAAAGGGAGAGGGTTTTTCTTTCTTTCTCAAACGTTGATCTAGGGGTCTCTGGCTGAAAACTCAGATTTGGTCAGTGATTCTATAGGTGGTCTATAGGTCTGGTGTTCTGCCGATTGATGCATGTTTCCCAGATAAGACAAGCAGTCTTACTGTAAGTCAGCTTATTGAAATACTTATAATCAAACTCAATTCGATCTCTGATCAAGAAATCGGCTGAATGAATGAAGTGAAACAAAATGGCAATTCAGCCTGATTATCAGGCTGAAGCTGTGATATACAGTATTCTGAAGGGAGAACAGCAGAATAGTGGAGTTCACTGTTGCACAGCAGAGTAGACAGTAAAAAGTGGGTCAAAGTGGAGTCAGCATAGAACAGTTCAAAACCCAGTTTTGGTGAGAGAAGAAGTGAAACTGGATTTCAACTCGGGCTGCACGATATGCTTGGAAAAAAAAAATCAGATAATGCAGATAATGATCATTTTTTTCCATCACAATTTTCATTTTCACTTAAAATCATGATGATGTGACATTCGTTGTGGTCTGCACCAAACAAACATGTTTTCTTACATCTGGAGAACAACATTTGTTGGCCAGAGCATCTATACAGGACTGCAGTACTTCATCATTATGCTGTTTCATAACTTTTGCGATTTAGCCATATTGAGATTTCAGTGATAGTTCAATTAACTTAGCAGCCCTAATTTCAACTGGTGTGTTGAGGATCAGAAAAAAACAATTGTGTTTAACACTACAATTTTCCTGAAATCTAGTTAACTAAGTGAATACAGTGTCGTACCTTCATGGCATGAACCACGGCCTCAGGCTTCTGGACGCAGGACAGGTAGCCTGTGGCAGGAGAGGACTCGCTGGTGGGGAGACGGCCAGTACCCTGGGAGAAGAAGAGGGAGAAAATAATTGAAGGTTTTGCGTCATTTTTTTCTACAGTAGAAGCGCAAAGATGTGAGAAAGGGGTGACCTGTGACAAAGGGAAAAAATTCTCTGCAGCCTGTCAAACTCCAGTCTCGTCACGTCTGCTGTCACACAAAGTTTAACCCAGGAGTCAAGTGAGCACCACCTCGTGGAGCTCCATCAGAGATACTTCACTCAAAAATAAACCCATCTCTCCTTATTTATCAGAGGGGTGTTTGGTTCTGATTTAACAGGAGGGATTTCTTGTACTGCGGCGGTGAAAATGCCATCCCTTTCATCCCGACTCAGATCACCTCTCCTCCTCCTGTGTTTTTCTTCCCCCTCTTTGCATTCAGCACGTATTCAACTCTGGGCCAGGTCTGCTACCTGCACACTGTGATTTAACCTGCTGTGATGGGAGCAGCCAGCCAGGAAGAGGACCAGGGGGTTGCCTGACTCATCCTACCCCCCGGTTAGTTCCAGACAGTGGCTCTCTGTTAGAGGGACACTGAGATCTCTGGGACACACAATGGCACCATTCACTGTAACCTGGCATCAGGGCCCTGCATTAGACACAGCTCCGTGGCTCTGTTAGCCCGGGTTCAATTCTCCACCCACTAGCGATGGGTTTGTCAGCTCCCTCCGCACCCGCTGGCCCCATTTAGGTGCCAGAACGAGCCCACACTGCCTAATAACACAGAGATAAAATAATAATCCCACTGCAGCCAAGAGGAAAACTGCCCAACAGTCTTTTCATGTTAAATCAGCCACATGAAAGATAAATTTTTCAATGTTCCTGCAGATTATGGACTGAATGCTCACCTGAAAACTACAAGAACAACTGTTTACGACTGTTTGTACTGAATGTACAGGGATGATTTCATGATATTTATTTCCTCAGATGGTGAAAACTCAACAATATGTCTCAACTATATGGGAAAAAAAGAAACTTGCACAGTTGTCTTGCCTTTTTTCTAGAGATAGACCGATTATCGGTCGGGCCGATTATCGGCGCCGATATTCGGCATTTTGTCGCATATCGGCATCGGCCTTTTTTTAAAATCCGACGGCCGACAAGAGATCAATTTAAAACTGGGTTATTTTGGCTCTGATGCAGCCGCGCCTCTCTGTCTGCAGTCACTACTCTGTCTCCAGCATTGTCCCACCCACAGCACCATCTGATTGGTTACACGCACGGCACGGTAACAGCCAATCAGCAGTGAAAGCTGTGCATGCACAGTGCTCACACACACACACGGCAGAGAGGAGAAAACGTTTTGCTTAGTGAAGAAGCTACGGTGAACACCGTGAAGGTAAGTTAAGGCAGCAGACTCTCCCGAAATTGTAATAAACATCAAACATCCCAGTCCTGTACAACTCACAACTACTAGTAACGTTACTGTGAGCCCAATAACGTTATAAGCGGCAGCTATGCTCGCTCGCAATCCCTCCAGACGTGTCTGTTAATCACTTGAAACAAGGTTGCGGATAATATGGGAATAGTCCGTGATAGTAGAAGTATGTGTGTGTGTGTGAGTGAGTGAGAGAGAGAGAGTAAAAACCTAATGAATTCATTTCAGTCCCGTTTTATTGCAGGGAAGCACGTTGACTAGAAGGCTAGTTAGCTTTTAGCGTAACGTTAGTAACTGTAGCAGTGTGTGTTTGTGTGGAAGCCATATGAGAAACTCTACAACCCACGATTAACGTTACTGTGAGACCCAAAACGTTAACGGCAGCTGTCTGTTCCTATGATAAACAGTGATTATTAAAGTGAAGATGCTGTAGGCTATTAAGTGTTTTTAACGGTTTAATCACTTGAAACAAATATTGATAGGGAAATAGTGATAATAAGAAGTCTGTGTGTGTGTGTGTGTGTGTGTGAAAGAGAGAGTAAGATTAAGTTTTATTGGAGGGAAGCATGTTGAGGGGATGGCTAGAGAATAGTGTGTGTGTGTTTTCGCCACATGAGGAGCTGCAGAGACTGACAGCAAAGCACGGTCTGTCTGACAGAAAACTGTAGGGCAATAACGGCTGTTTAACTACAGTTATTTTACTTTACACTTTTCTGTGTTGATTGAGAGATCCCAAGCAGCAGAAAATGACATATTGTTACATGAAGTGTGTCCTGAAACTGTCTTTGATAGTTTCTTGTAGAGAAGAGCAGGATATTGCTGTTCAAGACTTAAGACATAATGTAAATGCATCATGAAGCCTACACGAACTGCATGTTGTTCAGGGATGAATAGTCTCTCCTATTGCTATTGTACTATTTTTTCAGCTATAGTGACATTAATCGTTAGTAATGTAGCAGCCTAGTTTGAATGACAGGGTCCCTGCTATCACATGTTGTTAAAATATAACATTTACATAATAAAATGAATTACAGGCTTCCTAAATGCTGTAATAAATTACCCACTTTTAACTCTCTTTTTCAAACCTTTATTGCAGATGGAGTTTTGGAGTTTGTATTATTCAAAATTTTGACACCAATATTTTCACTTTTACGGCAAATGAATATCGGCTCCAAATATCGGTTATCGGCCTCCTTTGAATACTAATAATCGGTATCGGTATCGGCCCTGAAAAAACCATATCGGTCTATCTCTACTTTTTTCTATGTAAAAGTTGATGTTATCCACTCACGGTTATGGTATTAAAAAAGCAAACATGCCCTGATAGCATGGAGATGAGAGTCGCCTGCCATGAGAGATTTCATTCATGAGCTTTGATATCAGGAAATCCTGAACAAAATGAAAAGGTTAATATGTGTATGGTTGTTTTTTTGTATTAAAAAGGTTGCTGTTAGACAGGAGCACGCTCAAAAGTCTCGGAGTGTCCTTTGAATGCACCTGCAAGTTTTCACAACACTCCAGCCTTACAACTTGGGTACTGTTGTTAATTTTTAAGTGTGTGTGTGTGTGTGTGTGTGTGTGTGTGTGTGTGCCGAAAAGATAGCAGAAGGGGAATATTTAATGTTTTAGTCCAAGATAATTTTATAACTCTTTAAGACTGACAGAGGGCATTCTGCTGCATAATGAGTATGTTTACTTTTGATGATTTAAGTGCAGTTTATTGTTAAATGTGTGCACTTTTACTTTTTGGGAAAATTCGGTTCTTTTCATGTGGACTGACAAAAAAAACCCTGACTTTTCCTGCTTGCTGAGCTTTGCTGGCAGTGCCTACATGTACCAGGATACAGTGCTGCTTCTGACGCTCATGCCCATGTTGTCATGAATCACCAGCCTCACCTATAGCTATTACTTCATTGGCCAGAAAATATCATTAGGTGACAAAAATACTTATCGAGCACGCCCTTGGCTACCCAGAGGAGGAGGATAAAGGTCAGTGACATCA
This sequence comes from Lutjanus campechanus, assembly GCA_027495735.1. Classification (NCBI taxonomy): domain Eukaryota; kingdom Metazoa; phylum Chordata; class Actinopteri; order Lutjaniformes; family Lutjanidae; genus Lutjanus; species Lutjanus campechanus. The sequence goes on along the minus strand of JAJHUR010129757.1, from coordinate 4,590 downwards.
CTGGATGCAGGAAGAACGACAGATTCTAAAGCTACATTTAGCATAAACCCTACCTTGACATGAC
>JAJHUR010129755.1:1145-21813 GCA_027495735.1 Lutjanus campechanus | reverse complement strand
AGGAGAGACAGCGGTGTGAAGTAAGAGACAGGTGTGTGTGTGTGTGTGTGTGTGTGTCCGCATTTTTTCATGCATGTAGGTATGTATGCATCATAGACTCCACTTTACTTTGGTCTGTGTGTGGTGTGTGTGTGTGTGTGTGTGTGTGTGTGTGTGTGTGTGTGTATCTGAGCGGTTTGGGTGTTTACGTAAATAACTTGAGGTGGAGGCAAAGAGCCAACAACAGAAATGCACAGCTGGGTGTATTTTGGGGACTTTTTCCAATAGTGATGTCTCAATCCTTCACAGAGCTACTGTAGACCTACCTTTTCATTTATTTATGGAGACAGAAGCTGCATCTGAAACAGCTTTCCTCTATGACTGCATTTCCTGGGAAGGTTCTTCTTCTCTGACCACAAAGTCCCACATGGAAAAACTGAGGTGTCCAAGCCGCAGTGTGTTTTGACAGAAATGTCACTTTGCTTGTTTGTCTCTTTCAATATCACGGCTCTGCTCTCCTGTTAACCTCCAAATACATCCAGGTCAGTCAGGTTTCCACAAGTCTTTACAGCTACGCTTGTAGAAATGAAGGTTCTAATAGGGTTCCTCCTGAAGGGCTGAGGTTCTACCCACTGCCATTTGCTACTGAAGAAGGGTTTGTCAAGGGTTCTTTGTAAGACTAAGGGTTCCATTAAGAACTTTTTTTTTATCCAGAGAACCAAGAATCATTGAAGAACAAAATTCTTCAAGGATTGTTGAAATCCTTGAAGAATTCTGTCATTAAGGGTTTGCCAAGGGGTTTTTTGAACTTTAATATAAAAAAGTTCTTTGTGGAACACCCTGGTTGGGTTCTAGGTAAAACCTTGGAATATAGATAGGTTGTCAGTAGAACTCCACAGGTGGGTTCTAGATGAAACCCATGGAATATAAAAGGGTTCTTGGTAGAACCCCCTGGGTGGTGTTAGGTTCTCTGTAGAAAAAGGTTCAAACAGGAACCAAAAACGGTTCTCCTATGGGGACAAGCCAAAGAACCCTTTATGGTTCTTCATTAGCACCATTATTTCTAACAGTGTACAAACACAGTAGATGGGAGAAGTGTATCAGCTCCCGCGTAGCGTCGATTTAATGCAGTTACTGTTAAATCTGTCAGTAATTCAGCCGTTTTAATTTGAACCTTAATGTCAGCAAACATCATCAGAGCTGTTTCATGAGCTCCGCACTCCCAGTTGTTTTCCTGTTTGCTGATCTGATCCAGGCAGCGCTTGGCTGAGATCCTCCACAGTGGCAGCGCAGCAGCTACTGCTGCAGCATTTTGGCTCACCGGCTCGCTCAGACAGCATGCAGGCAGGCATGGAGTCATCACAAGTGCAGCAGCTTGACTGAGGGGCCTCACTGGTCCTCAGAGAGCCACACTGCAGCACTCTGTCTCCCCCAAGTGGTGCGTCATTGCACCCCAGGACCACCACCGCTCGGACTGCCCACTGTATGATCTGTGTGATCATGTGCACATTTGTGCCCAATCTGTCTGTTTCCTGATGTCTTCATGTCTGCACCGTGCAGGTGTCCTTGCTTTCTTTTTTTTTTATGTGGGTGGGTGCTGACATGCATGACTTACATCAGACAAGAGGGGGGTCAGATTCCACACGGTCCTCTACAAAGCTCTGGGGTGTTTTTGCCTGTGTGTTCTCTGTGGTGGCCGGCTTTGTATGCTGTGTGAGCCCATGTCAGGCCAGACTAGAGACAATGATTCCTCCGTCCACAGGGGACAGGACACACGGCCTCATTCTGTGTCACACATGCTAACGCTCGGGCGCTTCAGAAAGGGAGAGAGCATCAGACACTGAAAAAACATTTGTGCATGCAGTGGTCTGATGCTGGAGATGTAACACCTTCTAAACAATATTGGCCTTTCATCCTGTTCATTTTTTCAATTCAAATTGCTTTATTGGTACGACCGCAATGAAATACAGTATTGCCAAACTGCAGTGAACAAATAATATTCAGAATAACAAAATAAAGAAATGCAAAAAACATGTACAGTATACAGAAGTTTTGAACAATGAAACAACAAGAAAACTGAGCCACCAAATCAAAGTTGCTTGATGAACAAATAAACATGTAAATAAAGCAACAGCCCCTCCATCCACCCCTTAATGTGAGAAAAAATAAACCACATGAGCAGTAAATAGTAATAAATAAAAAGGAAAAAAATCTGAGGCCTGCTGTAGACCAGCAGGTCAGTGTGATTGCCTCATGTTGTGGCAAAGACAAACTGTCCTCACTACCACAGAGCAGAGTGGGTCCTATAATTGATTGAAGTAATTTGAGCCAAATTGAAATTGGAATCTGAATGTGAACTTGTGTTTTGATTGCATAAAAATGCCCCGTGTGCTTTCTCTCTCATTTTCATTTACTACTGGATTGAAAGTTCCAGTGGGCTTTATTTTCAGGCATAAATAATTATATTCCAAAATGTTTCCCTGACATCTGGATCTTTGTTGAAATATCGTTGTTTTTGGTCTTTTTTATGTTTATCGCCAGGGCCCAGGTCACAAAAACATTAAACAATGTTCAAACTCCATGTTTTGTCAGATTTAAGAGGATTAAATCATCTGCGTATAGCAGGAATTTGATTTCTTAGTTGTTAAGTGTGCAATCAGTCGCTGTGGACTTTTCCAAAATAATATATATGTTGAACAGTGTAGGTGAAAGACAGCAGCCTCGTCTCAACCCACGTTCTTGAGAAATAAATGTTCTCTTGTGTCCAATTTTGTTGTTGGTGTACATGGATTTTATTAAGTTATATGTTCACTATGTATTCATCCTGTCCTCTTCTTCTATCACAGGTATGAAACGTCCATTCAGCCCGTCAGCTCTGCCGAGCACCGAGCTGGACAGGAGGGGGTTCGGCGCCGGGCTGGGAGCGCAGGTAGACGGCGAGCCTTGCTGCGACACCCAGGACGAGGGTGCAGTGCCGGATGAGCACTCACCAGGGGGCGCCCTGCCTTCTACACTCCACAGACCCAAAAGGGAGAGGAAGCAGCGGAGCTACACATTGTGCGAGGTCTGCAACATCCAGCTCAACTCAGCGGCGCAGGCTCAGATCCACTACAACGGCAAATCCCACCAGAAGAGACTCAAGCAGATCAGCAATGGCAAGATGCCAGTTAGCACAGGTAGGCCTGGAGCGCTGCATGGCTGACCTCTTTGTTTGTTTGCAAAATCAGATGTGAGCGGTGGATAAAGTGCTCTGCCGCTGGATTTTGTAACCCTGTTAAGCACCAGAGCCACGCACATTAACAGAGTCCCACACACTGTTCACAGTCCACTGTCACCAGCCTCTGTGTGCCAATCCCCCTGACTTGTATTCAATAGAAGTTAAACAAATTGGATTCTATTTGCTGAAATGTGTTCAGACAGAGCCTTGGGCTGAGGACACACACACGAACACACACACACACACGCGCACACACAAGGGGAGCAGAGCTGAGTGAAGTCAGCAAGTGAGAAGCTAATTAAGTGCTGGTTGTATTTGATGGTTGTGTTCCTGGGAGTGATGCGGCTCCAGTTAAGTTGGACATTTTGTCATTCTAGTCACAGCCTCGATTAGGACTCTGCTCCAGGGGAATCAGTCTCTCAGTTAAGTTTGACTCATTCGCACTCCCGGCCCCTCTTTTGCTCTTTCTTCAGCCTTTTCTAAAAGGAGGCACTCACACACAACTCACACAAAACACTCAAAACACACAAGTATGAAAGTATGCAGGCAGTAAGCTCCAAAAAAAAAAAAAAAAACAAAAAAAAAAAAAAAGAAAGAAAAAAGAAAAAGAAACAAGGAATAACAATTTTGAAAGTTCAAGCTCAAATTGGCGTGTGAGTAGAGACAGGTCGACTGAGGGGTCACATGAGAGACATGGTGATTGTGTCTCAGCTGGAAAACGGCTGTCTGAATTATGACCTACATCTGCCCTCCAGAAACGCACACTGACAACAGCCAACAGGGACTCGCCGATCATTTAGCCGGATACGTGTGTGTTTATATCTGTGCATTTGTGCGTGTCTGGCAGTATCTGAACCAGCACTATCTGAAAATGGCATCTGGTGACATCTGGATGTAAAATCTTCAAAGCAAGTCAAATAATCTAATCTATATGGTTAAATGTCAAGTCCTGAAAAAATTATTAATTTCTAAGGCAGCCCCGGAGTGAAGCTCAATGAAGAGGGTTCATGCTGCGGAAATCTGTGGCGAAAACATAACCTTTAGCAAGGCACTTGCTAGAGGGCATTTTCTACGTATATGAATATACAATCAAATTATCATTATGTCAATTATTCCGAAATATAATTTATGATAATATACAACATATTGGAATCTTGTTTGCTGTTCATGTGTTTCTAATTGCCTGCCAGTCAAAAACATCATTCATCACATCACAAGCTGTCAGTGTTGACCTGGACTGCTGTGAAGCTGCTCTGCTCCTGAAATTTAGTGCTAACTCATAAAAAATGTTACACGTTCTTGAAAAGGAAAAGACCCGACGTGCAGACCAACAGCCCAGCTGACAAAAATCCAACTGCAGAACATCTGAAGAACTTCTAGCCAAGTAAAACTCACAAGTATGATGCAGTATGATACATAAAATATGGATTTACTGCCGTGTGTAAGAGTGGTTTAATGCGTTTTCTGTGTTTAAAACCATCTAAAGTTAAGCATTGCCTGTAAAAAAAAACAAACAAAGAGGACCCAGCAGAGGCAGACAAAACAGTAAACTTTGTTTTTGTTTTTTTACAGACATAATGCTAACTGGGGAGCTATGGAATGGAACAGTTTGGGAACCCCTGATTTAAGCAAGAACACACAAGAGGGAGTGCGGTTGTACTGAATATTAGCATTTGCTGATATTCAGTACAACAGCACGCCCTTGAGTGTGATATTCCTTTTGTACAGCAGTTTTACAACAGTAATAAGTGACAAGGGATTATGATTCCTTTGTTTGTTTATTTTGCTCGCAGCTGGACTGAGACTGGACTGTTGCCAAACAGCACAAACATCTTCCTGCGCACTAACATTAGCTTGCCAGCTACTTTGTGTAGGTCTACGTGTTACTGCAGTGGAGCTCTCCTTTAGCTGTCCAGACGGATCCATAAAACCGCCTCCAGACTGTATTCAGCTCAGTCTTCTCAACAGACTGAATGTTGATGTTTACATTTTTGAGTCTAACTAAGTCTGAAAGCAGTTCAAAGAGGAATGCATCATTTTATTGGCTACACCTCCAGTGCACGCACGGCACAGGGTTGTGTGACTAACAAGCAAAGCGAGATGGTGAGCTTTTGATTTGGGTTTGTGTCGGACTTTGTCTTCAGTTTTTTTTGTCCAAAACAGTGCTTGTAACATGGGTAAAGTAACATCTACATGCTACAGTCATGTAAAGGATAAAGTTAAGCAACTGCCAGCTGGTACTGGAAAAATAAATACCAACAAGTTGATCACCAGAGAGTTAGTGTTTGTCTTACTTTTATCATTTCTCTGTCATTCAGTCTGCTATTTCAGTGTCTCTTATCAGCTCTTATCAAAGTAAGCAGGTAACTGGAGTAAGTTGTCTCTTCTTTACTTGGTCAGCACTAATTGCTGCATAATTCTTCTTCAACTATTCTGATAATTAAGTAATCTTTTCAGTCATTTAAAAGCAAAAAACGCCAAACATTTGCTGGTTCCAGCTTCATATATGCGAGGATATATGCGTACATTGCCCGTGGCTCTTCCTGCGATTGCTTAATTCAGGTTTATTGGCATATTTTTCTGTGTTATTTTGTCAGAAATCTGCATGAGCGTGAAATATTGATTTAATTCTGGAGTTCTATGCAGTACCTAAGGAATTTGTCAGGCGGCAGTTATGACAGTTGCTCAAATTTATGTCTTATTGTAGCCGTGCTTCATCTGATGAAAGACACACAAACAATGTGTCAGCAACACATGTCTCTATTGAAGCAGGAAGTTAACAATCACAGAGGAGAGGAATACATTATCAGTTGTGATTGTCAGAAGTGTAAATGTAGCATTTTGTTGGTTTTTTTTTTAAATAACAGAAACGGAAGATAAAAGAGGACATTTAAACATTTTTGGCAGTGTGAGCAGCAAAACTTGTGGAAATTTGTGCCAGAAATAACCGTGTTGACAGAAAACTTTCAGCAGTAAACAGTGTTTTCACATTTATCTCCATTAGTGTGGTCAAGGCCTGAGGTCAGCACATAAGGACGCCGCTTATTCTGAGCTGAAAATTGTGTTTTAGCATTTCTATACAAAGTGCTTAGGTCCTACTTTTTGGTGAGAACTCCATCTCTCATAGAACATCAATGAGTCTAGTATCTCTGAGGGTTAGTATGCTGATGTGACCAGAAAAGAGTTTTTTAAAAATATTTTTATGTACGTATCTGGTATATTAGCATAACTATCTGCATGCATGCATGTTTTGTGTATACATAAATACGAAAATGTATACACTCACTCAGAAAAGGTGTGTGTTGTCCTTTTCACAATACACAAAAATAGTCATTCATGCACACACATAAGCACACATGCACACCCAGTCCGCAGTATTTAAGGCCCTGGCACTGTTGGATCTAATCGGCTCTTATCAGCGGCTGTTTGCCTGATTCAGCATGTTGAGTCTGCAGCAGAGGCAGCCGGTGAGAAGGAGCTGCCCAACTGGCTGCTCAGCCCAGTGAATCACTGATTTTACTGATTTAATGCAGTAACTCTTTTTTAATTTTATTTTTTATTTCACAAACAAAAGACTTCAGACTGACCGCAGCAGTTCAGAGGAAAGCAAAACAGAACTTTTCCAGTTGGGTAACTTTTTAGGAGACATATTCTCGAAACTTATACACGGTGGAGATAAAATGGGCACCTTTGTTTTATTTGTATCTCCTCGATGTTGTGTCTTTGCGTTTTCTTTTTGGAAAACAAACTGATCTGGTCTGTCTTCTCACAGATGTGCAGAACACATGTAGGGCTGTGTGATGTGACCAGAATCTCATATATACAAACCCCAGTTCCTAAAAGGTTGGGACGCCATTTAAAACATAAATACAAACAGAATGGAATGATTTGCAAATAAACAGTTGCAGAATGTGTCTTGGTGGTGTCTTGCTGAAATAAGCAGGGACGTCCCTGAAAAGGACGTCATCTGGATGGCAGCATATGTTACTCCAAAAATGTACAACATGTAAAGTACCTTTCAACAGTAATGGGACCTTCACCGATGTGACAGTTACCCATGATGCCATGGGCACTAACACACCCCCATACCATCACATGTTGGATTTTGAACTTTGTACTCGTAACAATCTGGAGGGTTCTTCTCCTTTTTTAGCCCTGAAGACACGACATCTGGAGTTTTTGTAGAATTGGGGTTTGTAGGTCCTTTCATATTCAGATAATAATACATATCACAATATAAAACATTTTCTGTAAATTCAGTGAGTAAATAGTTTATATAAAATGACCACACTGGCCTATTTCTTATGACATTTTGAATTATGCACTCAAACAAATAAGAGGTTCTCCCATTTGATTGTTTTTCTCCTTGTATTTAGAACCTTAGTGCATATTTTCAAACAAGCAAGTGACAAAATAGAAAATATTATATACAATAATATCCAAACATGTAGATTTGTAGTCACATATCTGCACAAATTGAAGATAATGATAATTATGATGACCATATTTATACCTAATAACTTTATTTAGATAGCACATTTCAGAAACAGGACAAAGTCAAAAACAGAAGAAATTACTAATAAAGTAGAACTGATACAGCAAAAATGAAATGTGAGGTATGAGTTGCTAAAAACACAGTTAAAAACAAGAAACAGAAATATCACACAGCCCTACAAACATGTTAGCAGCACGGCAAAGCCTGGAACAATCTTGATAAATTGTATAATATACCAGAAACTCTGTCATACACCCAGGCCACGTGTTGTCTAAACTCCCTGTTTTGGTACACTGCTGCAGGTGATGCAGACTGCATATATAAAAGTTTGTGGGTGTGTGTTTATGTGTTGTGTTGTGTTGTGTGTGTGTGTGTGTGTGTGTGTGTGTGGCACAGGGAATGCTGAACTGTTGTGGTGTGCAGATTCTCTCTGACATGCAGTCACAATCACACAGCCTTATCTCTGCTCACCTTCTGCTGACTCCCCGAGGCAGCCAGCCCTGCTGTGTCCTCAGCTCCACCACAGCCTCTCTGCTCTGTATTTGTGTATGTGTGTGTGTGTGTGTGTCTACGTATGTGTGCATCCTGCATGTCTGGTTTAGATATTTTTAGAATTCTTAAATGCTGCAGAGTCTGTAACTTGTGCTGTGGAAACATCAATATGTGCTTTGGTGCGTTTGTGTTCATGTCGGCCCACATATGTACAGTAAGGCATCAGCGCCTGGTACGGATGTTTATGTGTTTATAGATTCCATGAATAAAGAATAGAGCAATTTTTTTCTTTTAAATCAATTTGTGCATGTGTATGTGCGTGTTACTCCCAGCGAATGGTCTCCATGTCGGCGTGTGTTTCCCTCCCTCTCTGCTTCACTGAGCTGACAGTGGGTTCAGGCTCTTTTTTTTCCTCTCTCCCCCATCTCCTGTCTCCCCTCCTCTTCCTCTCTCTTCTTCCTCATTTCTCCCTCCTTCTGGCATGGATGCTGGACATGTGGCACAGCCAGTCCTACTGCAAGAGCAGCGTGTCAGAGATTAAGATATTTCACTCTGTTATCACGGAGAGTAATATGCAGAGAAGCTTGCTGACGGATCTGGATGGAGAGAAGGAGTCCAGATGTTTGAGTTAGGGTGTTAATTTTTGCAGTTTATGCCCATTTATATCTTAATGTTTCATAACGAGGGCTGTTATGAATTCACTGTGAATGACAGCGTACTTGTTTTTTTAAGGTGGCAATGATTCATTAATGTTAAAAAAAACATTACTTCTTTAAATGTTTAGCAAAATGCTTCTAAAAATCCACAAATGAAGTGTTTTTCCTTTAACCTGGCTGAGGTAAATAGGCTTTTAGAGGATAGAATAGACCTACTAAAGAAAAACAAAACAAATCCATAAGATATTTTTTATGTTGTCATGGTTCTTTTATAGCTACTAATGCTGGCTATATTTCATCCTGTCTAAAAAGAAAAACAATCATAATGCTTGTAATATTTCAGTGCCATAGAAGTTTTTTAAACCAGAGCGAAAACTTGTGGTGGGTAAGATATTTTACAGATGTTTGTATTTGATTGTGTTTGCTTTTAATGCATTTACATTACTTGCATAATTTCCTCATTAATAGGTAACACCTTTCTAGCTTAAGTGCTGTGAAACCAATTCAGACTTTGTAATTGTGTTCATCATTTTACAAGGATTCAAGGTCATTTATTTATCATTTACAACAAGGTTGAATTATGAGATTTTGAAACATGATGGTGATGTTTCGGTTGTGACAAAAGAGAACATTTAATCCTTTATTTAGGAGAAATAAACAGCATTTTTAGCTTGGTTATGCACATTAGAAGTATTTCTGTTTCTGATTTCTGTCCAGTGTAAATACAGATTACACCCAACACAAGCACTTTAGCATGGAAGTGTTTGAATGCTAACGTTAGCTGTTGTCTAGCTAATGGGTTATCAAATCTGTTATTTTAGCTTAAGCTATGGCCTGACTTCCTTCTGGATTTTCACTATCTATTGTCTTTTCAGTAGCTGATGAGTGTGATGTCAGAGAAAAATGGCCGCCATGTGAATATGATTAATGTCGGTTTGTGATATTCCCAGTGAGGATGCTTTCAATTGCTTCTCTGTAGAAGATGACAAAGACACTGCACAGGAAAATTTGCCTTCTTAAGTTTTCTTCAGCAATACAGCCGTTTCTGAGCTTTCTTTACCGGGGCGGAGATGTGTGATGTGATGATTTTCATGGAAATGCAAAGAGAAACGCCCAGGTGATTCACGAGGGTAGCTCATACTTTTAGTCACAGTTACAATCTAACATCAAAACAGAAGTTAGATTGAAGTTAGATGCTATTTCTTATCCTCCGTACTGTATCTCATTATACTATATTTGTCGCTCTGAGACTGGCTTTCATGAGATTTCGCCCTCACAGCGTGATCTATGTCTGCGCATCCAAACATATGCACAGAGGGAGATCTATGTCTACAACACTCCATCAAAGAACTTGGTGTGTCTGTATTCAGGCCTCTGAATTTACTTCCCATCTTTTATCAGCTCATCTGTGAAATTTGATTGTTGTTGAATGTGTTATTGCAGGCATTGCATTTACATCCCCAGAGATTTTACTTTTGACACGTTTAGTTGACACAAGCTGCTGGCAGAAGGTCTGTACGTTATAAACCCACTGCTTTACTCATTATTTGTGTCAGATTCCATTTAGGCTAAACAAAAATGTTTCTGAACAAAACTAGCTCATTATGAGGGTTAATTAGGATAACAGTAAGAGATATTTTTAAGACTTTTTGGGAGGGCTGTTGCAATAACCTCAATTTTTAAATGTTGTTCCACTGATAAGCCAACCACAGGGGATGGCACCATGAGGCTGCATGTTCTACACTTGAATGCTTCTAAAAATGTTCACAAGCAATACAAGAGCCAGTAATGGTTCAAAATCAATGATTGATAAGGATGTTGGCTGTCTGAGAGACAATTTCATACTTGTTGTTGAGTTGGTGTTAGCATGATGCCACTAATGTGGCTAGCAGGCTGGAGTCAACTAAATATCGAGAGTAGCAGGCCCGATAACTGTTTATTCATTTAGCTTTTTATGGAACTTAAAACTGCAGTGCTAACATTAGCTCAGCTAGAGTTAGCTTTGTTGTTATATGGAAGTCTGTCCTGCTCCATGCCGTTATGCATGTGTTGCTACTGTGTCTAATTTATTTGATAGATATGTTATGAAGGTGATAGCTATGTGTGAAAAGAAATGGTCAAACTGCAAGAATTCGTTGCAATTCATTTGTGTAACTACTAGCACCTAGCAGCTAGCTTGCTTACGGTATGTTCACATCACATGCTGCTTGATGGGCGTTAGGCGCTACAAATGAAAGTTGAGCTTGCCTCAACTTTTTGATGCGTCAACCAATCAAAGATTCATGTTTTGCCAGTTCCGCTTCGTATCTCCTAACAATTTCTGTGCTGAGTAAACAGTGGAAGAAAAAGATATTCTTGCCATTAGCCAATTTCCAGTTTTATGTAACCCTACCCTTTTATTCTTACCACAACATCAGCAACAGCAAAATAGATAGCTTGACAATCCATGTTCCCTCAGTGAAGTCTCATGTCCTGTTAAAAGGAGCCCAATCGAAGTCAACCCCAAGACAACAAGTCTTCAAATTGTCTTCCTGAGACCTGGAATTTTTAAAATGCTGGCCATGAAAATGACTTGCCATTTGAATATTTTGTTCTTGTGTTCTTGATAGCTGGAATCAAGTCCCTCCAACACAAAGGCCTAATAATGAAATATTCAAAGTGTCTGGCTGAGCAAAACTTCTCTGTGGTTGTGCCTTTTTGTAGACAAGTGTGTTATTTCTTCAAAGTCTCAAGTCATTTTCAAGGTACCCCGTTGAGTTTTGACCAAGTCGAGTCTCAAGATCTAATTTTGGTGACTTCAGTCTTCAACTGGAATATTAATGTATCACTGCATCTGGTCTTTTTTATTTATTTATTTATTTTTTTTACTAAAGGACATTTTCCATAAACAGCAGGGAATTCAAAAATCCATTTCAACTTCACTGTTAGTAAGTATTTGTGCATATAAGCATGAGGCCACATTTATTTCCTCTCTTGTGCAGTGTTGCCATACTCTGCAGAGATGTGGGGGGGCCTCTGACTTCCTCTGACCGACCAATGAGCAGCATGTCCTCTGAGGGAGACAGGCCTTAATCCTTTATAATTAGCACCGTTATCCATTTTGGCCAAGGACACGCAGCCAGATACACCGAAATATAGAGATGGACAATTAAAACATGCCGCATCCCTGATGGAAATGCACCTACACTCACACACTTGCTCATAATCTGTACGTCTGATTCTATAAATAATGTTCCTTTTCAGAGCAGACGATCAAATGATAATAGAACGGAGTGGAGACAGAGGAAAGAGAAAAGGGACGGTGAGAGTGGACAGCAGCCCGGCCTGATATGACCCAACAGAAGCGTCTGTGGGTCTATAAATCTAGCAGTCTGACAGCACACTGTTTGCCTGTGTGTGGTTGTTTGTATTTTCAGTTGTGTTAATCTGCCTTAGCTTTGTGAGGAGGTATAAATGTGTCATGTGTGGATGTGTTTTCTGTGAGAGACAGAGCACAAGAGGAGGAGAGAAAGAGAATTTGCATTTGTTTTTTTTTTCATGGTCCTCCATATCTCATTTTCCTTTGATTTGTGCAGTGTGTGTGTGTGTGTGCATGTGTGTGTCAGTGTATGTTGTGTAATGTGAGCCTCCTCTTCATGGTTAGCCTCTTCATCATGGTCCCTGTCTGACTCCATCTCTGTGGCTCTGTTTTAATAAAGCGTGAGGAATTGGATTAAAGGCAAGGATTTTCTGCTTGAATGCATTTGCGCATCTGCGTTTTATTTTTGTGCTGCCTTGCCATTTTCCTATTTTTTTCCCCCCCAGCGGAGTGAAACGCCTTTGGACACAAAATTCATGTGCATACGTGGACTGTTTATGATGTTAGTATAGCGGCTTTAGTGTCGTTGCACATCGAGTGTTGCCTTTTGTCTGTTTGCTGGTCAATTTGATGTTTTCATCAATTCTTCTATTCCAGTAAAAGCCTGTCGAGACATGTAGCTGATTGTTGTCGGCTATGTCTAATTACGGAAAACACTTGCTTCCTCGTTATGTCATGAAGTCAAGCATTAAAGCCATAATATACAACAATTTCCCAAAAAGAAAAATCACAATATGTAGACTCAGAAGTATAATCCCCTCCAATCATCACTAAGGACCCAATAGAGAGCAGTGATGGCTCAATCTGCAGGCACTCACACAACAATAAACCATCTTTATGCTGCGTTTACAACCAGCTTGGACAAAATGATTCTACCTTTAAAATCTCTACAGACAGTACGCTCTTAGAAATGAAGGTACTAACAAGAACCTTAAAGGGCTCTTTGGCTTGTCCCCAGAGGAGAACCTCTTTTGGTTCCCAGTAGAATCTTTTATAAAGGTTCCACTTGGTATCTTTTCAGGGAAATAACCCAGTATGAAGGGTTATACTTAGAACCATCTGTGAAGGATTTCACCCAGAACCCCCCTATTAGAGGTTCTACAGAGAACTCTTCTATGGTGTAATGGTTCCACCCAGTACCATCCCTTGGGGTTCTATCCAGAACCCTTCCACCTTCTAAGAGTGCTAACAAGAATTCACCAGGGTGTTCCACCAAGAACCTTTTTATATTCCAGGGGTTTTATCTAGAACACACTCAGGGGGTTCTACCAAGAAGTCTTTTTGTATTCCATGTTCATCTAGAACCCGCTCAGGGGTTCTGCAGACAACCCTTCTATATTCCACAAGTTTCATTTAGAACCCATCTGGGGAGTTCTTCCGAGAACCCTTTTTATCTAGGGTTTTCTGGGGTTTCTAGGGTTTTATTTTGAACATACTAAAGGGGTCCTACCGAGATCCTTTTAATATTCCAAGGTTTCTATCTAGAACCCACCCAGAGGGTTCTAATGGGAACCTATCTAATATTATGGTTCAAGGAACCCTTGACGATCAAGTTCTTCAAGGATTTCAACAATCCTTGAAGAACTCTTTCTACCAAAAAGGATTTTTTGGATGAAAAGGGTTCTTAGTCCTAACGAAGAACGCTTGACAAACCCTTTCATGAAGAAATGGTTCTTCAGAAGCAAATGGTTCTGGGTAGAATCTGAGCCCTCCAGGAAGAACCCTTATTTCTAAGAGTGTAGTAAATGATCAAAACTATTATAACAATATATTCTTCAATTAATGAGAACACGTACAGTGAATAACAATCACGATGAGGAAATAAAATAGCGACTTAGCCTGTTTTATATCTGCAGGGGTTAATCATGCTCCCAAGTCACAGATAATTTTAACAAAAATAAAAAAATAAACGCTCTCCTCCCCTCAGTTTCTTTTCCTCGCGTTGGGAATAGTGTAAACCTCCTGAAATGTTATATGGCTGCGGAGTCCTGCACTATGCTCCCACCTCTCCACCTCCGACGCTCCCCTCTCACTGTCCTTCTCTGCCTCGCCCCGGGGCGCGCCCTTCTGCGCGACGGCAGTTCAAACTCCGGAAAAAGGTCGACGGGCATATCGGGTCGACACAGAGGGCCTAGTGGAGCGAGAAACATGAGGAGCGGCGCTTATAAGGCCACGGGGAGAGGGGCGCATCCCTCAGAAATCATCCGATGTCTGTGTTTACCCGCGCTCTGACAGGTCGAGCGGCTCTGTCTGTGGAGAAGGCCAAGCTAATCTCACTGCGAGCCCTTATCTGGCTCGTCTGATACACAAACCCGTATTGCCACAGCTGCCGCAGACATATCTGCTAAATGAATTGAACTGTTTGCCAGTTTGCTAAATGTCAGAAAATATCAGTCAGTTTCAACAGTATTTTGTCAATTCGGTCACCTTGCGTGACCCCCATCTCTGTCTCGCTCACTGTTGCCCTCATTCCCTCTCACTGTGGCCTTTTTTTCATTCTCAATCTGCAAGTAGAGTTTTACTCATTGCGCCTTTTATTGGCACCAAAGTGTTCTATCAGTGTTTGTGTTTCCTATATGTGATGGAGAAATGTTTTTTTTCCAGCCCCTCCAGCACACTGAGCATCAACAGATATATTGTACGTTTGATATAGGAACAACAAAGGGACAATGTGACCTGATGAGCATCTGTCTCACTCTCTGTCTTTCTCTTTTAGCCAATTTCACCCTCTTCCCCTGGTGGCTCATTGGGGAAAAAAAGGCCCATGAAAGGCTTTCTTTCAGGGCAGAGAAGAGTCCTTTTAACCCCCCCCCCACCCCACCCCCACCCCATCTCGCCTCCACCTTAGCCATCCTCTGAGCCCCATCATTACAGGCCTTTAGAAGGGCAAAATTACAGCAGAGTGACTTATTACCAGCTGTATCCAGGGACGAGGACGGAGGTTAGAGAGAGGGAAGGTAGGCAGGAATAAATGGGAGATAGAGAGTGCACTCTGACAAATAAGAGTTCTAACTAGAACCATATAGGGTTCTTTGACTTGTCCCCACTGTTTTCTTGATACTCTTTCAGATGGTTCTACCTAGAACTTAAGGTAAAGGGTTATACCTCGAATCTTCCTGAAATGTTTCATCCAGAACCCGCTATGAGAAGTTTTAAATAGAACCTATTTGTGGTGAGATGGTTCCTCAGATTGTCCTCATATGAGAACCCTATTTGGTTCCAGATAGAGCCTTTTATAAAGGTTCCGCTTGGTACCTTTTCAGAGGGTCATTACTAGAACCCGACATGAAGGGTTGTGAAAGTTCCATCCAGAACTCCTTATGAGAGGTTCTAGAGAGAACCCTTCTATGGTGAAATGGTTCCACACGGAACCCTCTCTGTGAGTTCTATCCAGAAACTTTCCTTCTAACGCCAACAAGAGCTCACCCAGGGGGTTCTCCTAAGAATGCTTTTTTATAATCCACAGGTGTCATCCAGAATCCACTCAGGTGGTTCTACCAAGAACTGTTTTATATTCCCACTGGTTTCATCTAGAACCTACTCATGGAGTTCTATCAGAGAACCCTTTTATACCCTCTTGTGGTCTTCCATTTCTCTGTTCCCAAACTGTGCCTGCAGCTCATTTTTTACGAACTGTAAAGGTCTATTCCACGGGTTTCGTCTAGAACCCTGGTGGATCTAAAATATATATTTTAGAAGGATTTCACTTTCTTGTCTTCTGAGGGTTCTACATAGAACCATGTTGTATTCTACAGATGAATCCCATAGATTGTATATTGTGCATACTGTCAATGATCCTTGACAAGCTCTTTCATTCAAAAAGGGTTCTTAATGGAACCCTTAGTCTTACAATGAACCCTTGACAAACCCTGTCTTCAGGAACAAATGCTTCTGAGTAGTACCTCAGCCCTTCAGGAAGAACCCTTTTTGGAACGTTTATTTCTAAGAGTGTGATAAAGCAGATGAGGCAGAAGAACAGGGAGGATGGAGGTTCTAAGATGGGAACGATCAGTGAGATAGAGATAAGAGAGGAGGGTTAGAGATTAGAGGGGAGATTGAGAGGCTGGCTTGAATAGAGAGTGGGTGGTGTGAGAGAGCGAGAAGCAGACGTAGACAAACACTGTCATTTACTGAACGAGGCACAGCTGTCCGCTAATGGACACATGATATATGACCCCCTAAAGTTTGCTCTGACTCACAGTTCCCAAAGTTCACAGGTCCCCCCCTGTTCACATCCACGCCAATGGAAGCAATGCCCCATGGCAAGGATACTCAACTCACTTTGCCCAGGGGCCACTTTTGCAAAATAATAGGCGGCCAAGGGCCAGTTAATAAACAAACATTCATAAAATTTATAAGTAAAAATAATTTTAAAAATGGCCAATAACTCTTCTTTCTTCTTGCTCCTTCTTTCTTATCCAAAGTCATTACTTCTTATCATACTTCTTCTTCATACTTACTTCTTGTCATATCAAAATGACATCAGGACACTGATTATAAAAATACATAAAACAAAAACAGAACCACTTGTACAAAGAAAACAGGTTAAATATACAGAAATTGTTGCCTATAAAACAAACAAACAAAAAAATGCATTATTTTTGCAAAAATAATATCAGACAACATATGCATCAATACTGATATAGACTGACTGCCAATATCAGCCCAATAATTTCGGCCAACTAATCAGGGCTGCTGCTGGACATTTGTGTGCCCTAAGCAATATTTGCAAATATTTGGGTGTGCAACCTTCTTTAAACAAAATCTACATAAAACATAAACCATGATAGCTACAAACCCATATAATTCAGCAAAATAAGCACCTTGTTTGCCTGTGTTGACACACTTTTCTGTTAGAAAATGAAAATATTTAACTAAATTTGACTGTAAAATTACTTTAAATTAAATTCAAACAATTGAAATAGTTGTCTTGTCTCCTGCTAAAACAGAAATAGACTTGAATGTGTGTGTGGCCTTACATCAAAAAGAATTTGAACTACATACAAAAAAACTTAACAGTACTTAAAAGTAACATTATCAGATATTACAGTGGTAATGTCAAGTAGTCTTGAGTTTCGAAGGAAAAACAAATGTTACAAATGCCCCAGGTCTCCCCTATCTCAAAATATTGAGTCAGTATCTTAAAATAATGACTTAAGATTAAGTTTTATATGTTATTTTTTAAAGTTTTATACTTTATTTTAAGATGCTAAGATGCAGAAATGGGCTTCCATATGATACAGATGTTTCACAGAGGACGAGCATGTAACAGATCTTACTGTGCATCACTGTTAGAGACTCCAGTCTGCAGTGAAGTTCATACACTTCACTGACACACCACTGATTCACAGAGAAACATCAGGCTCAAAGACAGTTTATATCACGTTAACACTTGTGTCCATATTCGCACGCTCCCTCTGTCATTTGTCCTCAGCTGTCTCTCTCTCTCTCCCTCTGCTGCAAGTTAATCAACTGATGGTGCTTATACAGCGTTTATGATACTTCCTGCATCCATGATGAGTTTTAGTGCCCCCTTCATCACCCGGTGCCCTCCACACAGCATGTGATGCGTGTATATGTAGCGGCATATCTATCTGGCTTACATCAATGATAGCTGGAGCCTCTTTCATCATGCAGTAACTCAAATGTTGAATTTATAAATATAAACCATAAACTGCTGCTACCAGGGACAGGATGAATAACATACAGTATTTATACTCTTTCAGTGTGTGTGGGCTGATATGCAACTTCCCAAGTAACAGCTGAGGGACATTATTGAACATTTACTAATGGATAAACAAACAAATTAAACATTCCTAGTGTGAATCAGTTTGTTTTAAATGTGAATTATAAAATAATTGGAAGGCCACCCAGCACACTATCGGGGCCAGATTCAGCCCACGGGCCACAAGTTGAGCATCACTGTCTTATTTGATGCCAGGACCAGCTCTGCGGATGGAGTTTTTTTTTTTCTGCCAGCTTTGGGATATTGAAGCATAATATTTGGGAATTTGATCTAATCTCATGAGAGCTCTTGTATCACATTGACTGAGCGGAATCGGCGGCGGCGGTATTCTGACAGTGTTGGAGTGTTTGCTAGTGCGCGGCTCCGTGGACCTCCAGAGACCCTCGCTGTGTCGTACACAAAACTGAAGTAGACAAGCTTTAGTAAACAGATGTAAACTAGGTGGAATGGGACGAGAGTGAGAGTGGGAGGAGGGCACGTATGGTGCACTAACAAACACAGAAATAGACATCTCACTGGTGGAGATGACAGTAGCTTTCTTGCAAACACAGTCTCATCCTCACATCCTTGGGCTTTTATTTCACACAGACAAACAAACATTTTTCTTTTTTTGCATCTGTGTTTGTACCAAACTCAAACTAAATCGAATGACAACACGCAATTAACCGAGTGTTAACACTGTGCTGTATGCAGCAGGATACACGGAGATGCAGTGGGGAAACAAAATGCATTAACTGTAAATTAAACCACTTTTCTACTAAATTGTACTGTGGTCTGACAGAAATAGATTTAAAGGAGAAGTCTGTTGAAAAACATGCCTCTCTAACAACAGTGCTACAGCTGCGGTGTCTTCTGTTGAAATTTCTTTTCTGGCCGAAAACTTGTGTTATTGTTTGCCTGTTTCATATTAATTAGAGTTCAAATTAATGCCGAATTTTTGCTAAACAAGTGTCTGTTGCAGTCTCCTGCAGTTTTCCTGCAGCCTGCCTCAGCTTCCTTGAGTCTGAGCCCCGGTAGAGGAATGACAGAGTGGTGTTACAGCCTGCATGTTATGGTCAGAGAGCGTGTTGTTGATGATATGAGGAGTAGTTTTTTCGCAGCATACTGAAATTTAGGTACTTTTTCAAGTAGAAC
This sequence comes from Lutjanus campechanus, assembly GCA_027495735.1. NCBI lineage: Eukaryota > Metazoa > Chordata > Actinopteri > Lutjaniformes > Lutjanidae > Lutjanus > Lutjanus campechanus. The sequence continues at coordinate 2,736 of JAJHUR010129755.1, read as the reverse complement.
TCCGCTCTGCCCCCGGCTCCCTGCCCCAGAGCTCCCCGGCACTCAGCAGCTGTCTGTCAGCGAGCAGCGGCTCTGTCCTTCTGCTCCACCCAGTCCTCCCAACACACTCTGCAAGAGCACTGCGATACATGCAGGGGTGTTTATTTTTTTGGCTCAAGTCAAATATTTTCAACTTGCGCTGTCACTCAGAAGCATCGTATTAAGCTACTGTTATTCGGGGTCACATTTTGGTGCTTTTTTAAGACAGTTAAATAGCTTAATAGGGCCACAAGCACCAGCTACATGTCCCTTTTAAACTACGTTGGCTCTGTAGTTTCAGTCAGACCAGCCAGTAAAAAAAGCATACTGACTCCCACCATAAATTTGGCAAACAAAACAGTGCCCATAGTGAACATAATGCCCCTGGCTAAAAAGAAAGAAAACGTGTTCTGGTTGCCAGAGTAAGAAGTGGAAATAGCCTGTTGGTAGAATAATGGTTTGTGGTTCTGAGACTATTCACAGAATAATACATGAGCATTGTGCGGTGTAGGCTTATGATACATAATATATTAACATGTGACCCAATAAATAAGATCATACATTAGACATTTTCCCTTAGATTTATGAAATTAAAATGAACTAGTTTATGTATTGTGTACACTCTGTACTGTATTGTTGCTCTCATGGTTTTGCAGCAGTTTGCTGTCCAGGTTTGATGTCCCTTGTGGACGTTCTATTTCTGATCTGTCAGGTATCGAGGCTCAAACTAGTACTGATTCAGTTTCAAGAATCATTTTGGTATCAAGTATCATGATACTAAACTCCATTTTTGGTATCAGAGTCAAAATTTTGGTGACACTGGTAGGGACTAAAATGATATTTTCAGATAATTTTACATGCTGTTAAATGTGCTGCAGCTAATGAGCTGTCCCGCCTGCAAACTGATATTAGCAGTGAATTATTGTTTGGACGCTCGGTCAAAAAGTAAAGGTGCAGGATGAAATGTGTGCTCATGTTTGTAGGATAGATAAGAAGATGAGTTGTAGTTAATGTGTTGTGTAGCAGGCTGTCTGGCTGTTGGTCAGTGTGTGCCTGTATGATAGATGCTGACGTTACTGCTTTAACCAACTGTCGGCCATGATTTGCTGCATGGAAACAAGTAACTTTATTCTCACATACCTATTTAAACTACCCCTTCAATTAAATACAACTGAAATAAAAACACAATTCTATTTTAAAAAGTTATTATATGTGTGTATTTCTGAAGGATTGCATGTTGCAATCTGCTGATGTTCAGCAGTATTTCTTTATCAGCAAACACAGTAGCAGGGCAGATTTGCAAGTTATCAAGATATATTCATGATCAGTTACAGAACAAAACAAGAGTTTGACGTGGCGCAAAAAAACGACACTGATCTGTGAGACATTTTCATCAGGGGTGTTTACTAATGTATATGAAATGTTTAGAGCCTGATGTTTGCACTTTTTTGTTAAGTATGAGGAAAATATGTTAGTAATAGAAACAAAAAAGTCAATTTTTAAGAAATATTGCGCTTTCTTGCAGCACTTGAACACTGAAGTGGCCCCTTTGAGATAATAATGCCATCAGTGA
>JAJHUR010129754.1:109-50362 GCA_027495735.1 Lutjanus campechanus | reverse complement strand
AATGAGAAGTTTAGAGAAGAGAAGCGCTCAGAGTCAAGAGTCGTGTATGAGTAAGTGCGTACATGTGAGTGTGTGTGTGCACATGATGTAAACTCTGCTAGAAAGACAGGGGCCCAGTAAGTCAGTCATTGAGCTGTGATGAACTGTGAGACACTGAAGTAGCGCTCGGCCCTGCCAAGTCCAGCACTCGCGCTCGTAAACATACACTCTGCTATCCTCATCTATTACATACACGGGGGGCAGGGGTACAGGGAGGAAAAGGGAGGGTTTATATACGAGCCCCCAAACCGAAGCCAAAAGCTGATTAACAAGACCTCTCCCTTCTTTTTATAAGAGAGGGACTGAAAATGTAGAGCTTTGGGAGGACCAACAGTCACAAAGTAATAGAAAGTCCACTGTACTGATGATTGTCAGTGATGGCGAAAGACTGAACTGAGAGACATGCAGCCCCTTTACAGTGTCTAAGACAAGAAAACCTCGCTCATCTTTCCTTGTTTCCCTCAGGTATCCCTTTTCTCTCTGTAATCTTTATTTTTTCTCTCTTTCCAGCACTTTTTCCTTTTCCCTCTCCGGTCTTTCCACACTCCTGTCCCTCAAGTCTTCTGTGGAGTATCACAACAACAAAAATCAGTTGAGACAGTCTGGATCCACCAGCAGTTAAAGGTTTTCTACTTTGTTATTTTCAAGGAAGATCACTTCTAAAGCCAGGCAGTAGCAGAGTAAAGTACACTAATACCTCTTTTTCCAAACACGTGCTGGCTTGACTCAACTCGGTACATCAGCCTGGCACAGCACAGTTTTGCATCTTCATTACAGAAGGGCCAACAGATTCAAAGTGTATTTTTTTTAACTGATGATATGGTTGTCTTGATTCGAGTGGCTGTAACACCGTGAATAAACACATTTGAATTTCCTATAAATTGTTCCCCCATTATTAATATTTAAAAGCTCTTATTATGAAGCAGAAAAATCAGGAAGTGTTGGGTTTTCATCAACAGTAGATTAAAATGACTTCTATATAGCTGAAAGCAAACATGCAACTGTAAATAAAGCAGATACCTGAATGAATAAACAGTGAAACTAAACTTCAAACCACCGACAGTCAGTTAGAAGCTACAAACTACAAAGAGTCTCATAGCATACGCTTGTTTGAGGGGGAGAGGAGATTCATCACGGGTTAGCTGCAGTCAATGATACATCAGCGCAACCTGCCTTGGAGGTGGGTCGGGCACGCTTTGGCCAACTCCGATTTTGGTCCATCTCAGGCCCAACTAGGTGCAGCGCAGCGAGTTACAACAGGTAACGAGACATGTATGTTTGTTATACATCATGCTTGTAACAATGTTATTTCTGTCGTCCTTGTGGTTGTTCATACTAAGGCGTCATAAGTGTATATGCATACATGTCTTGCACATTTATATTGACTCATTATGTCAGTGTATTTTATTTGTCTTTATTATTTGTTGTATTTTCTTCATCTATGTATAGTTATAGTTATTTCATTCATTTTACTTTTTACTATTTTTTTTATTCCTGCTGCTTAGCTCCTGTTCCCAGAATAGAGTTTACTTTTTGCTAGGTGACCTACATTTTTGTCATTGCATTATGTCAATAAACAACTGAAAAACCCCGCGACAACCTTGTCAAAGAAATGCAATCAATGCTGCATGGTTTGACTCAGCATGGCCAAAAGTGAACATGGAAAAGCCTAATTAATGAATTTCTATCTTCTCTTAATATTATTTGTTGTTGTCCTGGAATCTCTCCGTTTTAACTACTGCTGACTTTCTCACACACCCCTGTTCCACCACCACTGTCAACCTTCTGCACCCTCTTGCTTTGGGCACAGAGTGTTTGGCTGATCTGACTGGGGCTGAGGGTTTCTCAGTTGTGATCCTCCACAGAAATATGTGGATTCACACTGTAAACTGCTCATGAAGGAAGAAAAGTGCTAATGTTAGCCTAGCACTGCCTGTGATGGAGAGGCAAGTGAGGTGCAGCAGGCAGAGTGCTGTGGTGAAGTTTGGAGAAAAGGCCTCAGTGTGTTGTCACATACACATGCAGCCGCAGGATGTGAGGTGAGGTTTGGCATGCAGTAACAGTCAGGAGGCTGCAGGTTACAGGCCTGCTGCTTGGATCTATATCCCTCTCCTCATAGCTCCTACACCTTTCTCAAGTCAAATTCACTTCTCAAGAATTTTCAAGGTGCATTTTGGAGCTTTTTTATATACATATACTTAAAATGATTAAAACACTCCTTCATCACATCAAATCAGATGTTACTGTGCTATAAACAACCAAAATTATGTTTTGTGATAGTAATCTAGAGAACAGAGACAAATGAAAGGGAAACATGACAAAATGTCTGTTTTCCTGTCTGTAAGCAACTTGGAATCCTGATCAACCTGGCTGAGCCAACATTCATCTTATTTTATTTCTTCATCTAAAAACTAAAACTCTGTCCCCCTCAGTCTTTAAGAAAAGACTACACACCAAGCTCTTTTGCAAACACCTCTGTTTTAAAAAAAAAAAAAAAAAAAAAAAAAAAAAACAAAAAAAAAAAAAAAAAACAATCTGATGTATCCTATGCTTTGCCTTTTGGACTGCCTGTAGGCACCTGTCTTATGAGACTCAAACTTTGCTTTGTGGCACTTACTCATATTGTTCTCTCCTGACAAGATCCTTGCTTGTGTTGTATTAGCTCTCAGATGAGCTTTGCTTTGGATAAAAACATCTGCTAAATGAAACTGTAAATTGTAATTGTAAAAAGTGAACTAGTATTCAGTTGGGTAGTGATTTATCCCGAAAGTACTTTTCGAACCTTGATAACACCACATTAGAAATCATAAGTGTTTTCAAGGATTTCCAGCACCCATAGGAACCCCGTCTCCTGGTCTGTCTGTCTGTTTGCCTCATACACACTACTCAGCTGGTTTTGGTCGGCACCCTCCCAGAAGTTAATGTCATATCAGTGTCCATAACAGTCGCAGGAAAAATTAAGACTTGTACAGGCATATGGACAAGAGATAGTTTGTTAAACTTCAATCAATTGCATTTTAAACGCATTATCCCTGCCTTCTCCCTATGATTTATGCAGCTCCACACTTCCTTACTTAAACATCCTGTAACAGGAATTAGCCTTTCTTTATATACGTACATTCTTTATGTACGTTTCCAAACCTGAGTCTCTCCATGTGCTCATGCATGATGTCCACAGCCAAGCAGCCTGGCTCAGCGATTACAATAACGAGAGATCTCATCCATTCTTCAGCTAACATCTTGAGATGGCCCGCTCTGTGTTAAAGCACCCCAGGGGGATAAAGGAGCGGAGAGGGATGGAGGAGAGAGGGATGGATAGATGGAGGGTCAGAGATGCAGCTGAATGTATACACCAGACTGTAATGAAGCAGGACATATGATATCGGCCCGAGGAGCACTGCTGGATCCATGCTTACCTAATGCTTTTAACACATTGAGCCATTTGACTCCTTCTAGAGCCAGCCGGCAAGCCAGCAAGTGAGAATGTGTGTGTATGCGGGATGGAGGGTTGTCTCTTTGTGTGTGTGCATACGTGTCTGTGTGTATGCGGTTTGTCCACTTGTGTGTGACAGATGAGTTGAGACTTTAAGTTAGATGAGGAAAGTGTAAATACAGTAATTGTGAGAATGGTAGAAAATACGATAATGCACATCAGAATAATTCGTGTGTGCAGACAAGGAGAAATAAATGTGAGTTTTTTTTCCCCCTCCTCTCTCGAAGGTGTGTTTGCATGTGTGTAAAAGAGGTGAAAATCCTCGGGCTTGTCAGAGTTGTCAGCCAGTGTCTGACTATGGGACACAGGGGGATTTCCTATAGCTGTCCTGAGATGGACGGACTGGGCCAGCAGAGGAGAAACCTGGGACACGAAAACCATTTCCAGAGCAAAATTTCTGCGTCTCTCCCTACTTGATCTATATTTCTTTCATTTATTCCCTCCCTCTTTATAGTGAAGAGTTAAGCTGATCTGACAGCTGGCTTTTTCACATCTAACTCTCAACAATTAATTAATTTGTTTCAGAGCGTCCAAACACAGTTTGAGATGGCATTGAGACCACTGATCGAATAGCTGTTGTATGAGAGCAATACTGTGCAACCACATACACATTAATGCAAATAAATGACAACACCTGTACTGTGTGACCTGCATCTATAAAGGTGCTGGCCAATATGGAAAAAAAAATCAAATAACACAATATTTTTGACCAAAATATCGATAATGTGACAGTATTGTTGGGATGACTATTGGTGTTGTCACAAAGTATTAATGCAATGAGATTTTTGATAAATAATCATCAGTAATATGGATATAAATGATCAGTTGGGTAAGGGCAAAAACAGAACAGCTTGAACAGTCTGATAAGTTCAGAAAATTACATCATGTTATTGTCATGCAGCCTTTAAAACCAGAAAAAGACAACAATATTTCATGTCACTCTATAGTATAACAATATTCAAAAGCCAAGACAAGATCTAGTCTCCTATCATGATATTGATATAATATTGATTTGTTGCCCAGCCCTGATCTATAAGGAGCAAATTTCTGCTACACTATATCTGATGGTGTCTGAGCAGAGGTAAAGAATGTCACCTTTCTGGAAATCCTGTTTATTTCTTTTTCACCCTACAAAACCAGGCTGGTGTTTTCAAGTATCAAAAAGGATGTGGGGCTACTAAAAAAATGTGGTGGGGGTGAGGGTAGACTATTATGAGGAAAGGGAAGATCAGCAGGGGGAGGTGAACCTCAGTAGCAGCTGACTGCAGATTTGGCAACTGGATTTATAACTGGCAAAAGAGGTGGAAGTCTACAGGACATTCAGAACTCTACTGGACAAGGCTGGCAGATGGGACTCCCTAGAAACTCTCATTGGTTCATCTTGTAACTTTTGTGGACAAGCTAGCAAAACTATAACATAAAAAATTTGATTATTAATTGGACCTTTGCCTTAACTTAATTACTTAATATTAACTTAATATACAAAATGCCTCAGGCCTGATCGTAACTTCAAACAGAGATAGTTTTCTACTGTTCTGTGATTGTCAGTTTTTCAAGATATACATTTTACTCCTTGCTGGAGTGGCTGCAACTGTGACTAGCCCTCCCAGCAGATTTTCAAGTGACTTTGGTCTGACTGACTGTTGACAAATTCTCAAATTGACCACCGTAACATTATACATGAAATATGTACAACTAAATAGTGCTATAATATATTGACATTTAGATAGACTGAATTATGTTCAACAACAAAAATTCTACTCAGACTGGATGGTCTGTTGAAGTTGGTCTTGCTTCAATAAATGCTCAAATGGGTTTACAAGCTAGACTATCAATTTCCATGTACACAGGCGTGAGACAAAATATAAAAATTATAGGAAAACATAAATAGTGTGTTCTGTATGCCTTCATACTTGACATGCACCAAATAAACTAAATTCATATTGTATGCGTGACCTTGCAGAGGCGTGCAATGCTTTATCCTGCAAAAATATGCCTATTTGGGTGAAAGTTTTTAGGGAGTCTCAGAAGGATATATCATATAGAAAATGACTCAGTGGGATGCAGGTGGAGGGTCTGGGCCTTTATCTACTGTAGCTGGAGTCCACTCTCTGGTCACTGAACCCTGTCTGTCCATAATGGGCAGCTTTGTGGCCAGAGAGAAGGTGGCAGACATGACGTGTAGTTCTCAGCTGAGCTCTGGGGTAGAGCGGGGGAGGCCCCTCCAACTTACAATGAACTTATACACACACACACTATGGACTATATGAACATATAGGTGCAATACATGGCCGTGCATGTACGTCTAGGTACATGCTACATATTGCAGACAGAAACACACACGCCCACACGTGTACTGGTGTCAAAGACATGGCAGGAGACCAGGCTGGTAGTCTGACACTTGCTATGATCACTTTGAGCACCAAGCAGAACACCCACACATGCATCCTGTGTGTGTTGACATGTGTGTGTTAATGTGACTCAGACGCGCAGACGTTAGTTGCATGTAGGTGACAAACCCTGCAGTGCTGAACTGGTAAAAATGACCCTGTGGGATGCTGTAGCACCACGCTGCTCCACCATCCATCATCCTTCACCATATTTGGCCGGCGGTGTTACTATGTGGCTCTCTTTTTGCTTCAGGGGCAGACCTATGATGTGATGATCTATAGAGCCTGGCATGCAGCATGCAACCTGCCACAGGCACACACAGACATGCTAACAGTTCTGCACATTTGTACACACAAACAAATGCATGCATACATTCAAAAGCCACAGCCAATCTACGAACGTGCAGCCTCTTTAAGGAGTGTGCTTGCCCTCTCCCTCCTCCCTTCCTCCTCCTCTTCACTCTCTCCACATTTCTCGACATATGTTTACCATTAAGACTGGCAGGTGTTGTGGGCCTGCCCCTTCTCTCTATTGTTGCCTTGCTGCCGCAGCCAACACAGGGAGGCTTGCAAGAAGGTTACATTAGCTCAAAGGCGAAGACGTTCTAACCCCCCTTAACTTAACCTTTTACTTCTAAAACTTTTTTTTGTTTCACTGCGCTGTATCAGCATGACAAATTCTTGTGTACGTTGAACATTTGACAAATAAAGCAGATTAAAACATATTTTGGCCAAAACGGGAATGGCTGGAACATATTGCAAATGTTGATGGTTTCTATGGATATTTTGATGGCTTGTCTACTGTGAACATTATTATAATCCATAATAACTGACATGATGCATACTAGGACTGAACGATTAATCAAAATTTTATTGAAATCGCAAAATCGCAGGAGGCACAATATTTGTTAAGGACAAAATGTGTCAGAAACTATCTTTATATGGATTCTACCTTTAAGAAAACATATTTGTTTGGTACAGATCCCTACAAATAAATCACACCTTAATAGTTTAAATATGTTTTTCACTGACACCCAAATCACAATTAGATATTTTTTCCAAAATGGTTCAACCCTAATGCAGACAACAGACAATACATCCTTCTTTTATATCCACTTTTAAAGCTTACAAGGTGTGAGCATTCAATAAATAAAATATAGATTTTTAGAGGAGCAAAAGTTAATTTCTATCAAACACCCTTATTTTAACTTGCTCCGGAGGAGGAGGAGTTATATGCACAACTTGCCTGATATATGAAATACTGACTCACACAACACGCACAGAACAAGCAAAAGCTATCTTTAAAAAGTACCAAAAAAGAGAGAAGTACACAAGGAAGGAAACATCAGAAACAGTCAACGCAGAAAATGAAAGTGTGTATCTGTGCCCTTAGTTTACCCCTCCCCCCATGCTTTCTCTATCTGCACTACCTGAATCAGTGCTCTGGTTTTCATGGACCGGGTTGAGGGGAGTACAGGGTGGGCGGGGGTGGAGCTCAGGCCAGGGAAAGGGTTAATGACACATGTCTGGACTAATGGCTCCCAGTGGAGCTATCTGCTGATTCAGCCCCATTACTTCACAAGCATTAAATATGTCTGCCCTGACCGCTCTCTGCTCTCCCCAGCCCTAATGCAAGTCAACAACATGCTAATCAGAAGGGGGCCATGAGATTTCCAGACTCTCTGCTTTTTTAGCCCTTCATCTCTGACAGTCCTGTCACACTGAAGTAAGCACCTAAGAAAAACTTTAGCCATTAGTGTTAATGGGTCGACCTGAGTCCGTGACCCTGCTGAAAACCTGCATTTAATACAGCTGCAACACTGAAACACTTCTACATTTAGTAGAAATTATACTGCACTTGATCTCTAGCACTATCAAATTCTACTTGTCTCAGCTGCAACAATGTTTTAATATGATTGTCAACTAAAGTATAATTTTCATCATAGTTTTCGTCATTTTTTCATTGACAAAAACAAAATAAAAAACTAAATAAAAACAAATTTATGATGACAAAAAGTATGTCAATATCTACTGACGAGATGAAAATGTTAGGGAGGGACAAGTTGGGAAGAGATCCAATGTCCTTTTGTAAACCGTGTGAAACAACAATCATCAGTAAAAACACAATAAACCTGAAGATGTATATGATATTTGCAGACGAGTCATCCTGAAATCCATGCAAAGGTAAACATGCTTAAAAGTTTTTGGTTTTTCAAGTTATTTTAAGAGCTGACTTGAGCTGGTGTGTTTTTATTAACTTGAAATACAATACAAGCTGGGGCTGAGCAGTTAATCAAAAAATATGGCTTCCTGCAATTTTCAAACCACAAGAGGTCCAATATTTGTTAAAGGCAAAATGTACATCAGAATACCATTTTATATTAAATATTGTAGTGCTGCACAGATGATAGATAGACTTAAGAAACAGATCCACGATCAAACCATAATCATTTTACTGCTTTTCAATGAAAATAATGATGTAAATATTATTATACCCTATAATATTGCAAATCATATCAAAATTGCAATATCAGTCAAAATAATAACTAGATAATTTTTCAAAATCATTCAGCCTTAGTACAAGCTAAAAGACACCACCGCCATCCTGTACTGATTAGAGAAGTGAATGACCCAAGGTTACTAATGTTTGATTTTAAGTTAAAAGATTGACTGACACGCTAAAGATAGGAAGTGTGAAGTTTCATTGTCCACAAAGTGAAGCAAATATGTAACATAATAAAAGACGTTTGAAGGAATGTGGTATACTTATTGTTACATATATGATGAAAGAAAGTAGTAGAAGTACAATTAGTGTGAGATGTGATGGGAGAAAGGAGCAGAAAGGTAGTATACTTAATGTTAATAACTAGCTAATAATAAATATGTTTCCTCCAGAGCTATACAATATAATGATTTTGGAAATTCTAAAGAAATGTTTAAATAACGCATTAGAGGTGACTAAACCATGACCTATAGTGGTATGAATGGTCAAAGGTGAACTAAAGAAGTTAAACATCAGATCCCATGAACGCTACAGAGAAACTTCCCTCAACAAAATAGAACAAGTGAAAGCTTGCAAAGCTCTGTCTGCATGGTAAATGATCATTTGCTAAAAATAATTAAAGCTGCATATATTCTGTAACATTAACATGACACATTTTTTATATTGTAATGTACAGTATATTGCAGACAAAGTACTGAAATTATATATTTTCCCATTATTGTTCAGCCCATTTTTGTTCAGCAATTTTCAACAAAGTAAAAGTATGTTTTTTTCTCATTAAACATAACAGATTTTAACCATCAAAAGCCTGACATTATTCAAGTTTATAACATTGTGTTCATATTGTACACTAGTGAAAGGAGGGCTGCCTTCTCTATTAGTTTATCACTGTGCTTGTGGACTAGTGGGAGCTAGTGGGAGCCAACCTAGTCCAGGGTTAACAGTCTTACATAAATCAGAACAGATGGCAGACTCTCTGCAAAGCCAGCTGGCTTCAGTTTGCCTGTGTGCAGGACAGGACCTGGCAGTGCAGGTACTGAGTGTAACTCCCTGCACATAATAAACACAACACACATGTCGGAGTGTAACAGTGACTAGACATATACGGGCAAGTATCCATCCATAAACAGACATATAGGTTGTGCGCGTATGAAAATGCTGACACAAATGTAGACAAAAGCAATTCTGTAAGATGAAAAAGTGTTTGACAGTGAAACTAAAAACATCCATTTGTTTTGAGGAGAGGAGGGGGTGGTTTTGGATGAGGGTTCATCAATCTCTCAGCAGATTAGGAGGCCTTGTAAATGTCAGCTTGCACTGACCCCTCTATGGGGGATGGGCTGGACTATTAGGATAAGGACAAGTTGGGCCTCTGTCCAGGGCAGGTCATGTGTGGCTGAGAACTGGCTTCTAGGAGAGACAACCTGATCCAAATCACCAAACCTTTTCTAGAGATGATTGAATGAAAAAAATTATTGACTTACAGTTCATTTGTTACAATATCACACTGGTCTGTATTTGATGTACCATACTGTGACAGTTAACTCTAGGTTTCTATGTAGGTAACCTGATTATGCAACCAATATATTTTTTGCATCAAGTACACATGCAAGTCTACATGCAGTACAAAAAGACAAATATTTTTTTCACGGAAGACTGCTGAGGTAAATTATCCTTTTCCTTTGGGAGGAAAATGAGGAGCATCTAATGCGTCGTGCTTTATAATAAAGCTTCACCTGCTGTATCAAATTACATACTATCAAAGCGAATGAGGACTTAGGCCCGTAAAAGAGGTGCTTTCAAATGTTCCATGACACAGCATAGTCTAAGCTTCTATGGTCACACTTATATTAACAAACACACTCAGCTACACACACAACTCACCTGAGAGATGCTGACCACCAAATACAAGGCTTAGGTCTAAATGCACAAGGCACTTATTGTGATGTGAAATGTTAGTTTGAACTTTATCTCACACAAGTTCATAAAGAAGTGAAAAAATCAGTCCTTTAATGTGTTTGTGGCATCGCAATTGCCAGAATAAGATAATTCAAACAATCACTGTATTCTGTTTGTCAGGTTTTTTACCCCAGGACCCCTGTCAGAAGCCACATCAAACAAAACCGATCCTTCACTTCAACAATAACTTGCTTGAAGGATAAAGTACACGTCTGTGTGCTATGTGGGTCTTAAAGGGATAGTTCTGATTCTTTGATGTATGGTTATATGAAGTGCTTATTGATAGCCTATCGATAGTATTGCAAAGCTGTCTAAATATAGTGTACACTTAAACTGATAATGATTTTTTAGGAGGACCTTCTTTAAGTGGCTAAAATATGTTTTGTTGCTAACCCTGTTCACAGCAGTAAATTGCTTTGCTTCCTAAACTGGCATTCCTGCTGCTTCTCTAAACTGGGGATGTGCCGACTGGCACTGACTGTAGCTAATACACTGACTATTGATAATAACCTCATATAACCCCAAATTTCCTTTGGATTTTCCTAGAAGTTGTCTTCTCAGTCTCACTGTTTTGCAAATGAACTGTGTGCGTGTGTGCAAATATGTTTGTAAACTAATGTAATGTAATGTAGAGTGCAAGATAACATAAAATGAAATCTTATTTCTTTATAGTGTGATAGAGTTATTATGGCCTCTAACACAACACAATGTAAATTTCCAGCTGTTAAAGTACCCATTATACACTAAGTGAATTTAGCAGCACTTACATGTTTTCTTTCCCTTCTGCACAATAAACCATTTGCATTCCCTGACTCCGCAATAACACACAATAACTATAGCTATCACATAAGCCCATTTCTAAACATAGGCCACTGAGAGGAGCTCTGCAAATCTCTGTATTCAAATACCCACTTGGCTCAGCTAAAGAGATACAGAGGCTGGGCCTGGGACGAGTGTAGAGTGGCACAAGCTGGAGCTTTGGCAGTGCGAGGGGAAATGCAGAGAGAGAGAGGGAGAGGGTTGGGTGGGTGGGTGAGCGAGAGGGGAGCAAGACAAACTGAGAGATAGTGAGAGAGAGAGAGAGAGAGAGAGAGAGAGAGAGAGAGAGAGAGAGAGAGAGAGAGAGAGAGAGAGAGAGAGAGAGAGAGAGAGAGAGAGAGCAAGAGAGAGAGAGCAAGAGAGAGAGAGAGAGTAATGATCTACACATGGTTTCATGCTGGAGCCTCAACATAGTAACCATAGACATATGCTGGAGCCTCCTGGGACTCATCAGCAGGACACAGCTGTGAGCTGGACAGCAGAATTCTATTAGCACCAACTATGCACACATGCGCTTGCAAACACACACACACACACCACCACGCACGCACACACACATACACACACTTACACTTACACACACACACACACACACACACACACATACAGGTAATTTGGGTATTCGACTGTGTTTTGGCATGCTACAAACGGCGCAACACATAAGCCCTATAATGGACATACTACACCACTGATGGCAGGTTGAGAAAACACTGGATCACTTAGTTCATATAACAGCGTCCACACAGGTTGAAGGGTTTGAAAAATTTAGCCAATGAGCCGAGACAACTTTCAATGAGATCCCTACAGACACAAAGAATTTATTTTGTAAGGCACTGACAAGCACGCCTCTAAACTGCTCCTCAATGGGTTATGTAATAGTGGTCGACTGATATGGGTTTTCCAGTTGCCAATGCCGATATTTAGAGATACATATCAGATACCAAATATATTCTGGGTGAGAACTACTGGGGGGTGGGGGGGGATCCCCCTTCTGGTCATTTATTTTTTATCCCCAGTGGGGATGCGTGTTATCCCTGCTTCTGGTCACACTGAATAAATTAAATGTATTTCCACTGCCCACCAGTAGATGGTGCAAATTGACAAGCCCTACTAGCTACTTTAAAAACACATTACGATGCTCCTGAATCGACCAAGAGTGAATCAAACTAGATTTCAGAACTTGATTGGTATTTAAAGGAGAGCGGGTTGCAGCTTGTCTGAAGCAACATCATTCATTAGACATTATTACATAATACATCGGGGCAGATTGAGCCATTTTAGGCCTTAAGTCAAACAAAGGTATGGGGTCCTCCACATCCCTTGTTCTCCCCCTTCTTTAATTCTTGAATAAATAATAGGTCATAAAAATATTTTTTTTATATATGATAGAGTGCAAAGAATGAATTAAGCAGTCTCACAGCCTCAGGAAAGGTTCTGAAGTCTGGTGGCTGGGCAATGGATACTTCTGTATCTCTTGCCAGATAGCAGCAGGGTGAACAGGCTGTGGCTGGGGTAGGTGTTGTTTTCTAGTATTCTCCTGTTTCCTCCTTTTTTTGGCACAGCTGGGCTAGCTTCGCTTACTTGATTACATGAGTTGACTACTGTCTTCCTGGATCATTTCCATGGATGCACAGTAAGATCATGAAATAGGCCAAGTAACATGGATGCCCTGAGACAATCATAAATTATGCATTCTGAGGAAATTTTAGCATATAAATTTTTAGAAACACATAATTAATTAGCAAAAAGTAAAAAAAAAAAAAAAGTAATTAATTAGTTTAACAGGCATTTTATGGGGCTCTAGGTAGCTTGGTGCCTAAGGCAATTGCCAGCCTTTGCTTAATGGTAAATCCCCCACCACCACCCAAAAATTTAACATTAGCTAAAAACAGCTTTAAATTAGTTTTGCTGTTATTTAGGATGGAAGAAACATGATAACATTTGGAAAAGATGATGGTGGCTGACGAAATTTAGACAAATATTTATAGCATATATCACCTTCCACAAAACTCACAAGGGGGAGCACTGATATTGTTCCACAATAAACACACTGACAAGGCTGCCTGCAGATGTGACTGCAGACATCTTTTATTTATCAACCTAATGAGCCCAGGCATTAGCTGATGGCAATTATGTCAACATGTCTGATAATTGGCCAACCGATTAATCGGCCAATCATCATTATGTAACATCTGTTGATAACACGCCAGCTAGACTAAATTTCATTTTTGCATCTTGGCTAGTCCTCTATCATATGAAAAAGCCCATGAATACTTTTTCATAGAACTTACACAAGCACAGGTATTCAAATAGCAATACAAACACACATTAAACTGAGTGCATAAATTGGGCATATGTGCTGACAAGCCCATTACTTCTCTGTGGAGGCAAACATATAGAACAAATTACACCAAATGGAGGAGCCAGTCAATAAATTAGTCAGCGTCAAAGCGCAGCACCATTCTGATCGTTGAGGAAGCCAGCAGAAAGGGAGGAGGAACCCTAGGGTGCAGCCAAAATTAAACCCTTTCAAATCATCCTTTTCTGGACTTTGGTCCATTGCCTCCAGCCCAGCCCCAGTCCTCAATAACAGCCCTTAATGAACTCTGGGTTGGCAGTAAAGCTTGAAGTGATACCCCAGTTACACACATGCTCTGCTTTTGCTTATTTGTGTGCACCACTGAAGCCCTTTATTTGCTCCCTGCCTTCGTCACTCAGTATCACTCCTTACACAAGTTTATCCCTCTTTCCTCTCTTTCTGCTTCTTTCTCTCTGTGAGTGTGACATGTTTGTCTAGCTAGTGGAGGTAGTGATTTAGTGCCGCTAAGAATGATGACTCTGCCAGAGGGGCTGGCAGGGCACTGTCTCACTGTCATACGCTTTACTCCAGCCGTGGGGGGAGGGAGGGAAGGATGGAGGGGTGGAGAAGTAAAAGAAGAAAAAAACGGGAGAGGGACGAGAGCAGAGAGAGAAACTTGAGGGAAAGAGAAACCACCGTCTTTTATGGAGACCAATCCTCCAAGCCTCACTGCCTAGGCCAACTTTACAGGATATATTGGACAGTTCCACACTACCCCGCCCCCCACCCACCCCTCCAACTGCTCTCTTTTCTCAGCTCTTTTTCATGCTCCCCTCCTTTTTGGGTTTCCAACAAGGCAAGCCTTTAGCCGAACTCTGGAGAGGTGTAAAAGTATTACCATGTCAACAAGTGCCTTTTACTCTAACCCACTTTACACACACACACACATGCACTCGCACTAAAAAATTGGGGTCAATCATCTGCAAGAACGACCTTAGTATACACTGTTCCACAGAGTGTGCCAGAATAAGTTCAGCAACACAGAAATCCAAAGCCTGTTCGGCACAAAGGACCTGGAATACAAAGGAGAAACCATTATCCTCACATTCTGGTAGGGAAAACTAATGAGCTCTTAGGGATGATAGATTAAGTCTACATGTATGTACTGCATCTTACACAAGCTAAACTGGGCTTCAACGAGCCTGGCAACCTCATCAAAATGTGTTACAAGGAATCAGTAAGAAAACAGTGGAGGAAGACAGCTCTGAAGGGCGATATGGACCCTAATTGCCCTTTTCAGAACTTGTGGTCTCTTTCTGCCAGTTCACAGTGTACGGAGGGAGCGGGCTTACGACAGCGAGAGAACAGAGAGGAAGAGGAGTGCAAGGAGCAAGAAATAGCATGCAAAAGCACAGATTTGTAAGGGGAGGGAGGGAGGGGTAAGGCAAGTGGAGAGAGAGGGAGAGAGGAGTAGCCCTGCCCAGTTGCCTGGGGAGAAAACTGCTCTGGTGCTGACTCAGGACTCTCTTTGTTTGACAATGCTCCCTCGCTCTCGCTCTGACACACTCACGCTCTCAAACTTACTCGTCTTTTTTCAAACCCTCAGTCACCATCTTTTCTCATGTGCACATGCTCTTTCTTTAACAGACTTTGGGCAATAATTTCACTTTTTTGACTTACTTTTCATCTTCTCTCCTGTTTAACTCACTCCCCCTCTCTTATGTTTTTTTTTTGTGAGTCTCTCCTGCTTCTACAGTGACATTTTTCCCCATCTGAACTACACTGTACTAAATGTCCCCTTCTCATGTGATGAAAGCAGATAAAGGCTTGCAAGTCTAATAAATCTACAGTGGTTTCTTTTGCCTTTTCATGCTCCACTAACAGTGGTTCACGATCAGGACCAGAACTCCAGGCCGTTTTATTCTCTTCCAGCAGCGGCAATTTCCAGATGTTGGCCGGCCAGTGGTTGGCAGCAAACTGCCAGCACAGGCTCAGGTATATGATGGAGGGGGAGAACTGCTGGAGGGACTGATTTGGGGCTTTTCCATTGGCAGTTTTGGCCCACCAAGTTAAACCGTGCCGCGCTGATTTGCTTTTCCATGACAATTTTTAAACGCACTGGTAGGGTGGTGTATTGAACTTCAATACCAATTTTCTTTACCTAAGTAGTAAATCTCACCACTGTCAGTGAGCAAATTAGCATGCTTGTACCAAGATCTAAAAGTGCTAGTGATTGGCTCACGTTACACGTCGTAGAAAAATACAGGAAAAACCCTAAGTTATGACCAGAGACTGAAATCACCGTTTTGTTTTTTCTTTTTTACAACCTGGTCTTTCAACAGCTTCTTCCTTTAAAATGAGTAACTGTACAGCCATGTGTAAGGTAATTTCATTCAGGCATCATTATCAAAGCCAAGGTATCAGTACCAGTAGTATTTAAAACATTTTTTGAATAATACCCAGCCCTAACCACCAAGCTGTGCAAAGTCGCGCCCGAGGAGGACCATCTCTGGAACAGGGCCAAATGCGCTGAACCCGCCTCCATGTGGGCTGCAATGACATCTTGCCGACTGCAGGCAACCCGTGATGACCCCCCTTCTCCCTCTCAAACAAGAGTGTGTTGTGAGACTGAACACATGTGTGCAGGAGAGCAGAGTGAAAAAGTGTTGTGGGTTCAGCTCTCAGTACTTTTGTGGCTTCTAACTGAATCTCTGTGGTTTGAAGTTTAGTTTAGCTTTATTTTACTGTTTCATGTTTGCTTTCAGCTGATAGGAGTCATGTTAAGTTACCCCTTGTGAAAACTCAATATTTCCTGATTTACTACTTCATAATAAAAGCATTTAAAATAACAAAATAACAGGGGACTTTTATTATGAAGAATTTATAGGAAACAAAGTGTTTATCCACCACTTTATAGCCACTGGACTCAAACTAGGCTCGTCTTCAGTTACATGACACACCTTCAAGCTAGTAACCCTGTTGTAATGGAGATGCAAATCCCTGCCGTGCTGGGCTGATGTGCCCAGTCAAACCAAGTCAAGCCAAGCCAGCACATGTATATGGAAAAGGGGTAATTGAGAACACAGGGAAGCCTTTAGTCTGGCAGTTAGGGAGAGGGTGGCATGTCACAGAGGATGAGAGTCTAGAATAAAAAAAAAAGACCACAAGAAGACTGGCAGACTAACCGACAGTCAAGAGTGATAGACTCTCTGAGAGAAAATAATGGTTGGCAGCTATAAGGATGCCAGACAAAGATCCTATAGAGAATGAGGCTGCACGTTAAAGAGGGAAGGGAGGAGAAAGAAATAGAGAAAGAGAGGAGCGATGGTGATTCCAGCTGGACGTGGACCCATTCCCAGAGTGGCAGTGCTGAGCAAGGCTCACAAAGACCCTAAGGGGACCCCCCGGACTCACCCAGAAAAAGGGAGGTAAAGAGGGCCGGAGGGGAAAGGAGCCAAAGGGGGGGAGCACTGATAAGCACGAGGCAGTCCAACATACCCTGACACAGGGAGGAGGGAGGCGTGAGCAGCGAAAAGGAGGAAAGATAGAGAGAGATTTACACATAGCCTCAAAATGGGAGAATTCCCTCTTTAAAAAGGAAAGTGTGCTTGTATCTCACAGACAAAGAGGAAGGAAAATGATGTAGCTCAATCTCCCACTTAAGTTCATATAGAGCAAACGGTTAGAGCGATGTACTGGCACAAAGTACTCAGGATGAATAGACAGATAACAGAAGGAGAGAGTGGAGCTGGCAGAAAATCATAGCTAGAGATAATAAATCATTTATTTTCATGACTGTATGAAATAACTGGCAGCATCCACAAGTAGATACCAGCGGTTTTATACTTTTATAAACTCTTGTCTTGAAAACAATGCTGCCATTATGTGCTATAACTTTGATACATGATTTATGGCTACTCGTCTCCCAAAACTGTGTGAGGGTGTCAGCTGTTATCACATTGTGGAAGGAAGACTGCAAGCAAGTACTCCCCTTGGAGGGAAACATTTTGGTTACTACACATGACAAAGATGTCAGGAGAAAACAGGGCTCATGGTGCATTCATGTGATGTTGGAATAATGAAAAAAATTATTTCCCGACCGGAAAATTCACGTTAACGCCCCCTCAAGTAAGAAATACAACTAGCAAAGTTGGGGTATATTTTGTTACACAACTTGCCAAGTCGTTGTCAGTTGACGTCATATAGGCATGGCATATGAAAGTAAATGTGATATTAGGTTGTAAATGTAAACGAGTGGCTAAGATTAATTACAGAAGTTATTTATTAGCCTTAAGTGTGATAACAAGTCAGGTAAAGCAATATTTTAGTGGTTTTAGAGAATGTTCTGCGGCGCCTACGTTGCTTCCACATTACGACTTAAAAGCTCATGAACACAGTGAAGTCAGAAGAGCGACTACCAACTCAGAAAATAGCACCATCCGAGCAAGTGAATGTAGCGTCACATCTGAGGCTAGCATTAAAGGCACCTGACAATCCTACAATTGGGGGAGTAGAAAGAAGAGGGGGCAGAGAGGAGAGTGGAGTGGAGGAGATGTACAGTGGCTTATCAGTAGGTGTGTGACAGGACCTTGGATTGCACCAGGGTTACGCTCAGCTATGTCTTCAGTAAGACCGCAGTTATAGACCAGCAGCCTAGGCTCAACTTTTGTCACAACACAGTGATCTGGCAAGGTGCCACAGGGGCCTGCGTTGTTTTAACCAAGCGGCACACACCGGAGCTGAGAAATTAAGCCAATGCAGAAGAGCAAAAAACTGCAGTTCCTTGAATGGCCACTAGAGACCTCCATATTAAAATACACAACTTTACAGAGGAATCTTTACAGCCTGGTTCAAAAAAGGGTGTTGTTCTCTATAGCTAATCTCCCCCCTTCATGACAACTGCATGAGGGGTGATTTTTTTTTATATAACTCACCTGTTTTTCTGTCTTAAAGTAATGCTTAGTTAAGGGTGTTCTCATCTTGAGTGACAGGTGGGCACTGTCACAGATGGCTAGCTGCTAGCAGCAGCTTCATTCGGTTGCCTCACGCTCCACCTCTTTGCCCATTTTTTAATTAGCATGTGGTGATGGCCTGAGCCACCACACTGTGAATTATTCTTCGGAATCATAAGGGAGAGGTCACGAAGGCCCTGTCCACTATCCATTATACTGTCTATGACTTAATGCCCTCTTGATTACAAGATTTGGCCTAGCTTATGTGACCTTGAGAAAACCACTGTACTTCTATCAGCTCTTTGGGACAATGTACTGCAGTCTGTGTGTCCAGTCACTGAACACTGCCTGGTTTTGCTATGCGGCAAACCAAATTTATGCAGGAGAAGATCATTTAGATCATTAGATCATTTTTTATAGCTTCGGTACTTTCAATACTATAATTAACAGACATTGTATCATTCTAAACACGTGGTATTAAAAAAGTATCAAAGTATCAACACTTCTGACAACCTTAGTAGAAACACGGCAGTACAACTTGGCGGACTAAGTGGAAGAGGACCTGCACCCTTGGTAGATATAAACAGCTCATTCTAAGGTAATAATTTTTATTTTCAGATATTAGACACAAATGAAAACATACTTCTGAATATTATATTCCATTTTTTCAATATTCTGACAATAAATTCCTGTACATCTTACATACCCAGCCTTAAAAAAATCAAATATTGTGCAGGAATTAGAGGAGCAAAATGAAGCAGCTATTACATTTATGTATGTGAGCATGGGTGTACAGTGGAGAGAGAAAAACACAAGCACAGGGAGGAGAAGGAGGAGGCGAGGGGGGAGGCGGAGAAAAAGAAGCGAGAGGGTGCTCGCCTGGCACAATGAGTCCTACTTGTTAGCCAGTGACAGTGTCAGGGATCGTGACAGGGTCCAGACGCTAGACACCAGCTGCAGCGCCTCGTAAATAGACTGCTGTCTCGCAGGCACATTTGCACGGCAATGGTTGCACACACACGCACACACACACACAGACACACACAGGCATGTGGGCACATGCATATACTATGGCAGGCACACAGACAGACACTGACTTATTGTCTCTCCCAAATCTTGTAAAAGGGACAGTGAACCTCTTTGTGCACTGTGTCCTGTTAAAGCTCCCGTGAAGAGAAAATGTAGTCTGCACACAAGAACTCCAAACTCAACAAAATGACAACTAAAATAAGTAAATGTATTAATAATTCAATAATGTATTCAATAATAACTGCATGTTGGTGCTGTATAGAAAAACAAACTTTGAATGGGTTGCTGGAACAACAAAATAAACTTTCACAGTACTTTTGCCTTGATGTAAACTTTGTGTGCATGCGTGTCTGTGTGTGTGCGTGTGTGCTTTCCTCCCTCCCTCCATGGTGATAATGAGGGGGGTAACACGCTACATCTGCCCTGTGGTGCGAGGAGGGAGAAAATGTGCAGGAGAAAAAAAGGGAAAAAGAGCAGGAGAGAGTTGAGAGTTTAGGGCGAGAGGAGGAGAGGCGAGCTGGACAGGAGGTGAAGGGGTTAAATGCGCGGGGCTGATCCTGCTGAGCCAGCAGCAATACGTTAAAGTGCAAGGTTTCATTGTAGCAGATACAGAATGAAACTCCTTCCCATTAGTCACGCTAGTAACTGAAAAGACTCTTCGCGCAGCTTAACCCTTACTGAGCCTCGCAAACAAACCACAGCAACAACACAGGTAGAGCTCTTGTAATTGGTTAATTTAGGCTTCTGTGTTTATGTGTAAACTCACATGCACACTGAGATTACAGTCATTATAGTACAGTGTGCATATGTGTGAAAAATTTCTCTGAGAGGAGTGCATGTCTGAATTCACACACAGAAAGCGATGGAGTGACCTTTGAGGGGGATTTTCTTTTTCTAAACTCTTTTTTTCTGACCCCCCCCCCCCATCCTCTTCTTGAGCAAGCCTCCCACGCCATGCTACAGTACACACTGTCTCTGAGGGGCTTAGGGAGGAGAAGCCAAGCATACCCTTCCTCCAGTTAGAGCAGGGCAGAACCATAATCATCGTAATTATCATCATCATCACACTGCCTTAACCGAGATGCACACCACAGCAAAGCAAGTGGTGCAATGACGAAACAATGGAACAAACCGACCACGTAAACAAACACATAATGGGAGGACGTAAGGTGAATCGGGTCATTATGAAAAATAACAGAAAAAGTTGCACACTCTTAGAAATGAGGGTTCCAAACAGGTTCTTGATGAGGTTCTACCCAGAACCATTTGCTGTTGAAGAAAGGGTTTGTCTAGGATTCTTTGTAAGACTGAATGTTCCATTAAGAACCCTCTTCATCCAAATAACCCTTTTGGAATGAAAGAGTTCTTGAAGGATTGTTGAAATTCCTTAAAAGAAAGATTCTTAGTCAAACCCCCTGGGTGGGTTCCAGATAACAGAACAGAAAAAAGATTAGAAAAAAGTTATTGGTAGAACAATCCAGGTGGGTTCAAGACAAAACCTTTCAGAAAAAAAAAGTTCTTGATAAAACCCCCTGGGTGGGTTCTAGATAAAACCTTTGGAATACAAAAAAAGTTTTCAGTATAACCCTTCAAGTGGGTTCTAGATAAAAGCTTTTGAATCAAAAACAAGTTCTCAATAAAATCCTGTGGGTGAGTTCCTGATAAAACCTTTGGAATATAAAAGAGTTCTTGGTAGAATCCCCTGGGCGGTTTCTTGTTTATGCCCATAAGGTGGAAAGGTTCTAGAGAGAACCCCCAGAAAGAGTTATGGGTAAAACCATTACACCATAAAAAGGTTCTCTGTAGAAACATTCAATGGGGGTTTTGTGAGAATCCTTTCACAGATGATTCTAGGTATAACCCCTTAAGTTGGGTTCTAGGTAGAACTCTCTGAAAGGGTCCCAAGTGACACCTTTATAAAATGTTCTGCCAGGAGCCAAAAATGGGTTCTCCAAGATGAAGAACCCTTTATGGTTCTAGTTAGGACCTTTATTTCTAAGACTGTACTAAGTTCTGTCTGTTATAGTTTTAATACCACAATAATTTCTATTTTTGTTTACACAAATGAAATGGATACAAGCTGGCTTCGTTTGAGTGATTTCATTAGCTCACGGCTACAATCTGGCAATTTTCCCTAAAACTACTTAAATCACTGGTTCAGAAACCCAAAAGTAAAAAGTAAAGAATAAGGGATTTCCCCAGTCTCCATTTAGAAGTTCATAGTCTACAAATTATATTAATGTAACCTCTCCAAATGCATACAAACACACACCTTGCCCTTCTGGAGAAGACATATGTGTTGGCTCAAGCCTCTCTCCAGCCCATTTGTTTTAGTGCTCCAGAAAAAAAAAGCCATTTGATCCTAATTAAATCAAAATGGAGCATGAAATGCCTGGTGATCAGCACACAAAAACCCAGCCCTGGCTGTTTGTTTTCATTACAACAGGTCTGAAACAGCAATACACTGACATCCCAGAGTAAACTCAAAGAAGCCCTAAATGTCCCACGAGGGCAGAGCGGGGAACCAGTAATATTGTTCCTGGCCAAACGTTCAGCAATAATAAAACAACAATTACCATTCATCATTCTCTCATTTCCCCTCTCATTACAACTCCAGTTACCATCAGCAACAGGTAACAAGAACATGTGGCATGCAGCCTAATGTGGTTTACAGAGATGAACAATGTATAGAGAGCATAAGGCCTGTAGTGAGACTCATAATATAAACCACACTGCACTGGAAAAGCTGACAGTGGACCACAGATACTGTATGTTTCAGGGAAAAGGACATAAAAGTAGGGCTGTACGATATGGTTATATATGGACATTTGTTGGGTTGTTGTTTTCATCTATCTGCAGAACACGATTTGTAGGCTAGGGCATCTCTGCAGCACTACATTCAGTCATTATAATGCTGTCTGTCACACACTTTTTCTTTCTTACTCAAAAAATTGCACCTTTTGCAATGTGAATATTGCACTTGACCATATTGTGATTTCAATACTATTTCAATTAATTGTGCAGCCCTATATCAAAGCTGAAATGTCATATCAGTACACAAGAATAAACAAGAAAAACAGTATCTAGAAAGAACATGGTCACACCTTCTGCAAAGGTTGTCAGCGACCTGTCACTGCAGCATCTCAGAGACATTAAAAATATCTAGTTCTTGTCACTGGGGGGCAATGGTTTATACCCATTTTACATCAGAGAATACTCTATGCTCTATTGTTGTTATTCTTATATTACTGTAATTTTGGAGCAATCTGGCATGAGAATTTCCTTCAGGATGAATAGAGTTCTTTCTTTAAAGGGATAGTTCACCCAAAAATGAAAATTCAGTCATTATCTTCTCACCCTCATGCTGACTGAAGGTTGGGTTTACTTTTTTAGTCCACAAAACACTGCTGGAGTTTGACAGGAAAACAGCGTCGCAGAATCTTCCAAACAATTTAAGTTAATGGTGACCAGTTTTCAAACAGAAAAAACAACCAAAAAAGAAAAAAAATAGTCTCCATAATGCTTGTCTGGTGTAATCCATGTCTCTTAAATCCCTGACATGCCATTCACTTGCATGCACACACAGTCACATGACACACACCCAGTCAGACGGTGTGCACATGCACATGAACGTGGCTCTAAGCTAAGGATCTGCAGTGAAGATTTAGGCTAAAAATGTGTTGTAAATGATGTCTTTCAAGTCAGTTTGGCATGTCACACCTTTAAGAGACTTGGATTACACCAGACAAGCAATATAACAATTTTTGTTGTTGTTTTTTTTACATTTGAAAACTGGTCACCATTCACTTAAATAGTTTAGGAGATTCTGTAACACTGCTTTTCCGTGAAACTCCAGCAGTGCTTCGTGGATTACAAAACTAAATCCGGCCTTACATCGGCACGACAGTGAGTAGATAAAAACGGAATTTTCATTTCTGGGTGAACTATGCCTTTAAGATATGCATTTAATTTGAAATGCCCATGACATGTCTGTGTCACAATGTCTGGAAGAGTTCATAAAATCATTAATCAGCCTGAATTGAATCAAATCAAAATTATAATGTGGTCAACTTTGTGATATCTGCAAATATTGTTTTGTTGAAAAAAAAAAAAGAAAACCAATAAAAACAATCAATATAATAATGTATCCATATGAAACTTGCAATTTACACCCCTACAGAGGATTGTGTCACCTGGCTTGCTGATGACAGTATGTTAACATATTTGCTTTTCAGATAAGATAAAGCTATAACCACTGAGACATTCTTTTGTGTGCACCTCCAACATGGAGTAAGGGCCGGGGTGTGCTCAATCAGAACTAGTTCTTATGACGTGCTGTCTGATCGTGACAGAAATAATGTATACTGAGTGAGAAGTCAGCTGTTATTAGGGTTGGGTATTGATACCAGTACCAATACCAGTATCTTTAAATTGATACCAATAGAGGCCTTCATTTGATATCGATGTTTCTACTTCATTTGATACTCACCACGAATATTTAAGTATTCCTGAAATAATCCTGCATTTTATGCATTTAGTTTTATTAGAGCCACACGTGTATAGTACAGACGTACTTTTAGACTCGTTTTAGTAGCATCTCAACTGACTAAACTTCCAACTCCACCAAATACACCGAGCTCCACTTCACCATACCACAGACTGTATGGGTTGTAGCTGCTGCTGTAGTGGGCCAGTAACACGTTGCATTAAAATGATGAACACTTGTCGTGATTGGCTGCTGGCAAAACCATACAAGTAGTCATATTTTTATAGATCTGAGTACAAAAGATTGAATGCAGGTATCGTTTGACTGGAGAAGTTTTGATACTACTTGTACTGTTATTTCCAATTGATACCTTAAAGGTATAGTGATAGAAAGGGAGTAGGTGCAATATTCTTAAAATACAAAGATAACTGCACATTTTCAGACAGACTTGCCTAGAAGCCATTCATAGTGTTGCACTCTGTTGTACACACAAAAAGTGACAGAAATACATGTGTCAAGAACTGAAAAAGAGAGCTCAAATCTTGGCTGCTCTTTCACCTCTGCTCACAGCATGAAGTGGGTGTGAATGTCGGATTTTCAATTTCGGAAAGTTACGGAAATGGTTGGCTACGATCCCCACTTATCAAATACTGGAAAAGTGTTGGGGCCGAGGGTTTTCAAATCTTCTGACAGGCATTTCTGACGAGTATACTGGCCCTTCAAACCTGCATCTGCATAATTTTATCATTTTTTAGCGGTGAGGAGGCACCTATCACTGAGATTACATGTTGCAACCTTTGATAGAATGAAAACAACCATTATCTTGTCACACAATGACACATGATTGCCATCAACGTTTTACCAGTCCTTGGTCATGTGTGAAAGGGCTATTAGACTGAGGACAACTAATTTCATTGTTAATGCAAGAGCACTTGAGCGTGTGCTGCTTGGAACGGTAGTGAATGGACTGCCTTGCTGGATGTGCAAAGCAGTATTGGTGTTTGGATTGTCAGACTATCAGCTGATGTGGCACAAGACTTGCATGTCCCGCATGAACTAAATCAAAGTTTTACTATACAAAAAACAACCAATAATTAAATTAATTCTTCAAGTGCAGAGAGGTGCAGATATTTAAATTCTAAGCGACTGGACAACATTTCAATAGTTTTATCATTCAACTTCACGGAAAAGTACAAATCTCCTGTGACATCTTTCAGTTTTACCTCCTGCTTTTTGAAATAGTTGTGCTCAGCAATTACCTCCACGTCTCCAATACGAACAGTTTTGAGTTTCTACAGGTGGTAAATGTTCACATCCCATTGTAGTTATAAAATAACTTGACATTATAATGGGAGAGTCATGACAGAACACAACAATTTAAATATAAGGAACTGATGAAGAGTAAAAGAGATTTTCTTACTCCAGTCTTGTCACAGAGCCGCAGAGTGTTGAAGGAGCCCACAGAAAACACCTCTCCATCTGGTGCCCAGGACAAAGAAGTGACTGGGTAGTCATGAGACGAGGAGGAGAACAGCTGTCGGCCAAAGCTATCCCATACCTGTTGAGGGAGGACATGGTTTAAAAGTAGAAAAAAAGGATTCCACACACCCCCAAGATGTCTAAAAGTGCAATCAAACACCGCCCACCTTATATTTACAGTCTTCTCCACCTGACAGTATGAGGTCATTGACTGAATTCCAGTCCACCTTCAGAACAACCCCATCATGAGCCTTCCACTAGAGAGAGACAGAGAGAAGAGAGAAAAGACACTTTTAACATAACCGAATAATGCAATTCATACATAACATCTCCCTTTTGTTGGCGAAATGTGGGAGAGATCTGTAATAATATAAATCCCTCCACTTTTACCTAGTCCAAAAAATTAATAAACATAAAGACAAGCCGTGGTTATAATATAACAACAAAGTTAATTGTGATGTGTAATCTAGGGCTACAACTTCTATAAAATGTCAGAAAATACTGAAAAATGTCCATCCCAGTCAAAGTCCAAGGTAATGTCTTTAAATGTCCTGTTTTGTCAGTCCAAAGACCAAAGATATTCAGATATTAAAAGATATTCAGACAATAAATGAAATCTCAATACTGAAGAGACTGAAAACTGCATTTTAACATACCTTAACGATTAATCGAAATAAAAAAATGGTTTATGAGTTACACTCTTTTTTTTTTATCACTTGCCCTGGTTGGGCTAGTGAGTTGCTAGATTTTCTAGCCCAACACAAGATTTTACCTGCACCGGAGCAGGGTTAGCCTCAAGTTTGCTAAACCCAGGGCTAAAAGCAGCCGATGTGAAACAGGATTTACAGATTAGAAGAGGAAGATAATCAGCCTGGCTTTAACCCAGAGCTAGAGGAAGGGCAGTGTGATATAGCCAGTCATATAGCCCTGGGCTTAGCTTAACCCTGGCTTAACAATGTCTGTGTGCAAAGAGGCTAAGTTATCCCTGGGTTAACTCTTAGCCCAGGGCTAAGGGTAATTTCTCACCCTGAAATCCTTTCATATCAGTAATCGAGTGAGGTAATGTCCAACTCATGTTTAACCCTGTATTGCTGATGCACGCTGACATATAAACTATCACACAACAGAAAAGAAACTACCCATTAGATATGATTGCCTAATCCAACCTTTTTGCGGAGCAAAGGCAGCTACTTGTGTATGGAGGAGGTCAGAGCCAGGAGTGGTGGGACTACATGGTTTCACACATTTCATCTAAAATTTCAAGATGTCAAGTGCTACTTTTTAACCACATAAATTCAGATATGACTGTTCAGACGGAGGACGCATTGAAAAAAAAAAAACAATAAAAAAGACTTGATTCCATGTGATTTGTGCTGTTCACACTGCCATGAAAAAAACCCCAGATCTGAGTCACATATGATAAAAAAAAAGTTGGCCTCTTTTGCCCGTGCTGTGAACAAAGCCTACGTCACATTACCATAGAGCGTTCATAATACTCAAATTAATGACATTTTGTATTATCATCAGATTTTTATTTTCATTCTCTCAAATGAAGAATGCCCTCATCAACTTAATAAAGGGAGCGCTCTGTTTGTCATAATAATTTTAAGTAATTAATTCACGAACAACTTTTCGGAAAAACAAATAGGGTCATATGACCTAGTAGCTATTGAACAAATAATTAAATAAGTAGTTGAAAATAATTAGGAGCTAACAGGTAACATGTCCCATTACAAGGGATTGAGTAAAAAAACAACAACAAACAAACAAACAAAAAAACATCCCATCCCCATTTTCCCTTTACTTCTTCTTCTTTTTTTCTTTCTTTTTTCTTTTTTTTTTTTTCTTTTACAGTTTTTGATAAATTTTATGTCAATTAAGTGAGTAATTTAGATGTGCAAGGTAATTTGAATCTTAAGCAAGAAATGTAGAATTTTACCACTTAAAAGAATACATAACGTTAGTGTACCTGTATGACTTTGGCGCTGGGTTGCAGAGGCTTAATGACCAGCTGTCTTCCTGATGTGTAGAGGATTCTGTCTGAGTCTGGACCCCAGGCCACAGAATACACAGGAGACCCTGGAAGATATGCAGAAAAACACACACGATGAGATCCTGTCTTAACCTCAAGTCAAGAGCAACGGACCGGGCTTCAGCACATATGGACCTTTTGACTCTTACTTGATGTGACATTTAAAAGGATGTGAATGAAAATTGTGTTTGCATGAATCTCTCTTTCCTTGACAAACTAGGAGTTAGTATGAACAAAGCTGTAGGATACAGCAGTGCTAAATCCTCCTCTTAGAAGGTATCGTGTTCCCTCAGAGATCTCACCTCATTCAGCCTATGGAACAGCACTTAGCTCGCAGGCACACCAGCTGAGAAAACCTAACCTCTATAGTATAAATGCAAGTGTGTGTGTGTGTGTGTGTGTGTGTGTGTGCTTACGTGCACATGTGTCAGAGAAAATGTATGCCAGTTGGGTTTGTGGCTACGCGTGTGTGTAGGGGAGAGGGCCTGACATTTAACCCCACTCCAGGTGCATGCGGTTTCTCACAAATGCCAACTGGTCACATGATCTAAATCTGACAAAGGCGATGAGAGGGGTTGAGACAAGTTCCTCTCTCCTCCCTCACGCAAAAAAAAAAAAAAAAAAAACAGGTCATAGAACACAAGAAGAACAGCATGCTCTTGTAAAGTGTTAGAAATAAAGGTGTTAACTAGAACCATATATAGGCCTGTTCAACCACATGGAACTGCCCTGTTCTGGTCCAACCACCTAATTTTGAATTTGCACCAAAAATAAATTGGTTCAGAACCTGAGAAGTCGTTGTGTCATATTGTACAGATTGATGCTAGCTTGTTCTATCCAGAAACCTGTCCACCCCTTGAGTTTCATCTAGAATCCACACAGGGGATCAAAAAATACCCCTTTTTTTTAAGGGGTTCACCAATAACCCTCCTCTGAGGGTCCTACAAAAAACAAGTCACATTCTACAAGTGAGGCAAAAACACAAGAATACAAGTAAAATGAATAAATTACTGGGGTTCCAGATAAATCTACATTTATAAATACAATTTGAAACATGGGTGAACATTCTTTTAACACCCCTGCTTTCAACAAGTCTTGAAGAACTCTTTCATCCAAAAACGGTTGGATGAAAATTGTTCCTAACGGAACCATTGGTCTTACAAAGAACCCTCGATGAACCCTTTCATCAAAAACGGCTTCTTCAGAAGCAATTGGTCCTAGATATAACCCCAGCCCGGAAGAACCATTTTAGAATCCTTATTTCTAAGTGTGTGTGTGTGTGTGTGTGTGTGTGTGTGTGTGTGTGTGTGTGTGTGTTTGTTTGGAGTTGTGGGCTCTGAAGAGAAGCAACACCTGCAGTCATCAGCGTGCCATGTGGAGGCTGGTGTGTATCTGAGGCAATGCTTCTATATCCAGGTGTTCTACAAATCTGTCGTCCACCACCCAGCAGCTCATTCTCCAAACAGCCAGCTCAGGAAAAATGTTCCTTCATACTGGGGCTGAATTGCTGTTCCCCTGCCAGCTTTTCCACAGCACCCGTTATTCAGCAGGAGTGTGCCATCCATTTCCCCAGAAGCCAACTTTCATCCACCCCCCATCTTTTTTCTGTCCCACAACTGAGAAGAAATGTTTAATAAGTCAAAAAGCACGATGAATCAATTAATAAGTAATACATCTGTAATGTGAAAGCTGGATAGAGAAATGTATCATTAGGAGTCTTTTTTATGGCTTTTAATAAAACTCCACTCCTATAAAGCTTTGAAACTTTATTGCGCTTTTAATAAAAAAACATAAAACTGAAAGAGCGATTCTGCTTTTGGTTGTACTGAGCACAATTACATCCCAGTAGGCCTAACACATACACATACACCACACACATGTTCACACAATTGCACTGCCACGCAAAAAAAAAACAAAAAAACAAAAAAAAAAAACACATTTCCTCCTTGATTGTCATTTTAAATTATCTGGCTGGAGTTAAAAAGGCAGTTTCAACACAAAAGGAAATCTTGCAGCTCAGTGAGTGTGTTGGTTATTCTGAGTCTGGTGTCAAACAGGAGGAGCCAGATGAGGAGCTGAACTTCTGTATCATAGCACTTGGAATTAAACTGAACTTTTGGTCCTTCTTATTTCGGTCTTTGGCTCTTGTTGTTTTTCTCTCTGTCACAAGAATAAGGCCGTCAAGAGTATTAATACTTCAATACTTGTTTGATACCACGTGTTTAAAATGATGCAATGTCTGTTAATTATGATATCAAAAGTGCTGACACTACAAATGAGGTGAATGTTCTTTCAATACAATCAGTCTTTCTTGTGCTGTCTGAAAATTGGCTTGCAGCAAAACCAGGCAGTATTCACTGACTTTTTCTGTACCAGCACTGTGCACACACACACACACACACACACACACACACACACACACAAATATATATATATTGTGTGTATAAGACTTTTTTTTCTTTTTGCCATGGTATCGAAGGAGGTACTGAGTGTCATTTTGCTACACTTGTACTATATCAAAGTTTAAAATTCTGGCAACAGAAGACACCATTCTTTTGGTCTTTTGTAACATCAAGAAAAACATCATAAAACTCTGTCTTGAATACAAACATGATACAGTGTTATTTTTCTTTCTCCAGGAAATTATATTTGGCCAAGTGTAAATAGTGCACGCACACTTGCATGCAGAGAATACATTAAATGGATTAAACGGGAAAAACAGGAACACCATGTCTGCTGTAATGCAAGTTTCATTTTGAAAACTCATGGAATTATTGTTCCTTGGCTACAGCTGATTAAATTTTCTGGCAACAGCTGTCCTTTCAGGCAGTGAAATCAATGGTCCTAAACTTTCACCTCTATCATTAAAAATCACAGCTGCTGCAGTTTAAAAACTAGACTCTTTCAAATTTTGCTATGAAAATGAAATACTTTTTAGTCCTACTTTTACTGAGTCCACCAAGTCTTGCAAACTGGACAGGCATCAGCAGCAATTATTGCTGTAGCACAGTGCAGAGGATGTGTGCATAACAAATACCTGTGTTCTGCTTTATTTATTAATATTTGTTTCAGTGCAGGGCTCAAAATGAACATTCTTCCTCAATGTCCGGCAACTGTCCCAGACTTTACAACCATCGTTCCAATTTTATTTATTTATTTTTTCCATTTTACATCATATATTTAGTTACATATCTTAGCTTTAGTAACTCACATCATTTCAGTCACTCTGGTCCATCATGTAAGTTTTGCTAATTGTTGTTGTTGTTGAGTTACTGCTTCTTGTTTATTTCTAAATGTTCAAAAAATGTATCATTGCAAACTACAGTGCAAATGCAAACATGGTCCTGACTGATATACAGCAATGGAAATTTACACACACTTTTAATATATCTAATAGTACATACTTAATTTTATTTTAAACCCCATAACAGTGGCAATTTAGCATAGAGCCTGTGCCAGTGCCACCTCACAATTTTTTAATTTAAATACCTCACTTTTAAAATGATATATAGTCCATGACACATTAATGAAATAAATTCATTTGTAATGAGGAGTTATTCTACTGTCCCAGAATAGCCCTGGACATTGTGCCCCAGGTGCTATTTGACACATCCTTAATTTTGAGTGCTTGCTCAGTAATATACAGAAAAATTTTGGTTGAGTGATCATATATCATTATGGAGAGCAATTTCACACAAGCACTAGATACCAGGGTTTTCCATGCCTATCTAACTCAAAGGTGGGGCATCTTTGCAATATCGGCTGAAACCTTTGTTGAAAAATCTGACAAAAATGCGAAAATGCAAAACCTTTATGCTGGTTTTTTAGTGGAAATTGTGATTTAAAAATGTACTAAATTTGTTTCATGTAGCAATTGTACCGATTTCATTTGCTTATGTGTGATTAATTTACTTTACAGAAATATTTGTATAGAAAATAATTGCAGTTTTTCCAATTACTTGCAATCCACTGACTCCAAATCAATGACAAACATTCTTACTACACTGGACAAATAAGACACACCTACTTTTTATTGAATTTTGGTGGTCTTGTCTTCACTTTTCAATCAGACTCTGTGCCTTTTTTTTCTTTCTTTTTTTTTAAAAAGACCCACGAGAGTGAAGTATGCAGAGAAGTACTGCACCTGCAATCGAGTGTTTTTATATTTATTCCTGTGCCAAAACACACACACATTTTTCACAGTCTTTGTTTTTTTATCTTTTTGTTTCATCTTGGTTTAAAATGTAAATCCTGGCTGACATTTTGTCTGTCAAATCATTATTTTGTCTTTAAGGTACACTGTGTATGGCATGTTCTCCAGCCTTTGCCACCTTTGTCTCACAGCCATCCAAGGAAAACACTAGATCCATACTGTGCGTAGTTTAAATTCAGTGAAGTAAAGCAAAGGTGGTTAGCCTTACCTTGGCTGGCCAGAGTTGACCGTAGCATCCCACTTTTTGACCAGATCTTGATCTGCCCATCTTCTCCAGCTAAGAAATAAGAGAAACAGTTGAAACTGACCTCAAGGAAATAAATATTTAAACAACTGAATTCATAAAATTCAAATATTAATTAAAATGTTATAAAAGGCTGCTTAAACAAGTATATATTAAATGACAATGTCCCTGCCATCTTCACCTGTGATAAGAGCAGTCCCATCGTAGTTCCATCTTCCAGCCAAAACAGCTCCCTTGTGTGCTTCAACACTCTTCTCAATGCGCCCTGTCTTAGAGACCAGGTGGAACTTCCCTGTACAGAAACAAAAAGAGGCTCACTGTATGGCAATTCCAAACTGCAGGCCTGGGCCCTGTAATTCAGGAACGCTAGTGTCGGCTGTAATTCACCGGCTACTTCGTGAATGCCATCTTATAGAAATACAGAGATCATGGTTTCATAAGTCTGAGTGATTCAGGTTACTGCGTGAGGCAAATGGGCTGAACATTTTTTACTGCCAATCCAGAACACTAGTGAGGAGAAAATATTAAGCTTAAAAACTCAGCACTAAATCCAGCACTATAAATAAACATATAATAACTATAAATCACCTAACACACAATTAGCAACAAAGTTATATTTTCTCCTCCCAGCTAAATTACAAACTTATAGCATAAAGCAGATGAGTGAAACTAAAGGGTTTTGGTTGGTTGAATTAGGGCAATTTTGTATTTGCTAGACACGAAGGGTGATCAGGCATGGAGACAGTTATTGAAGACGCTGGCCTAACATATACTTTGTGGCAGTGTGTATTAAAAAATTCTGAATGTTCTATGTAATTTCTGGTGGCCTAAAACTGCAAATCAGCATGCTGCTGCTGCTCTCTCCCATTTCTAAATTTGGACATCCCAACAAAAGTGGATGTTACTGGTACAGCAGGTAGTGAGTGTAACAGACATGTAGAGCTGCACTGAAGGACTCAAAAGAAAAAAAAAACTTTGCTTTTGTGTTCAGACTTGTTTGCTTTTTTGTTAAAAGGCAGGTGGTTTTTATGATATTTAATCATAACAATATACTAACTCTTTGCTATTTTTCTTCTACTTACACATGGCATGATGATACGTCTGTGTGAAATTTATTAGGACGCTGCATCGTAGCTCCACAGAGTAAAAGAGAATGAGCTGACGGACTGTTGTTCTAAACAGAAGGCCCAGCGACATCCTTCATGCTTAATTTAGTCCTCTTTGGAACAAGTCTACTTCCATGCCACACAACACCCTCTCTTAAAGAAAGGAAAATGATGCATCTAAGCTATGAAAGCCATGGGGAAATATGAGGTATCCCAAAATAAATGTGTATTTATTAATTACAGTAAATGTTTAACATTCAGTTATTGTTGTAGAATATAATATACAATATTGCATAAAAACCTATTTTTGACCCAATATTTGTAACTGGAAAAAGGTCAAACTGCATGTGAACTACACAAAAAAACAAATTTAATATGCTGGCAAGGGAAGGGGAGGCTGACTAATCAAATAAGGTTAGGAAAAGCCACAGCATTAATATAGAGTCCTCCCATCCAATAAAAGCCTGGCTGTTGCACTGCTTTCTTTCCAACTATATCCTACAGATCTCTTGGAAAATGTTAAATATCCTGTATAAAAATTTGCGAAAAAAAACTTCCAGTGCAAACCAAAGCTACAAAGAATAAAACTGTGTGACTGTCACATTTTGTTTTCAATGAAAAACAAAAACGCTTTTCAAGAAGCAACTACAGCAATACTGATATTTGTGCAACTGTAGGCAAGAGGCAGAAGAAAGCTGCAAAAGTGAATCGTAACAGAGTTTTCACTACTCTCTGGTCTGCCAGAGAAAATTGCTGCTTCAGTTTGTGGGTGTGTTTATGCAACCCTACACTGCCATTAGTGTTGTGACCACACATTGCCTGCCATAACAGTACATCCATATTCTGTGTGTCTATATCTAATATAGGCCGAAGACGAGACATAAGAGGCCACGTAGATGCACGTCACACAGACCGTGTCGCCAATTTTAGTATTACAAATATACAGATACAAAACAAAAATCCACCTTCACAGCATTGATATTGAAGGCCTAATTTTAAAAAAAGGCAGAGACAGACTCCCTCTTTACTGCCATACTGAGCTAATTTTCCTAAAATGAAACTGTGAAAGAACAAAACTGTTGTACACCTGTAGATCAACAGGTGTGTAGTAGAGGACCATAGGTCTAAAATGCAGGACAAAAAAACTTGAATGATTTTATTTTAATGTCTTTAGTTACTAACAACGTTTCGGTACAACCTTCATCAGGTCATTTTACAATACCTGACTGATCCACATTAATTAACCAACCTATTTAAATGGTCTCTCCTTTTGCCTTGTAACCTGATGAAGTCTGTACAAAAACGCTGTCCATAATTAAAGATTGCTGACTGTGAGCGAAGACATTGTTCTGCAGTTTTTTATTCTCCTAAGTGAAATTTGAAAAGTAATACGGTTCTCTTAAAAATTATTAATCTGTTTAAAGAAAGATCCATTATTTTGCACAAGTTTCAAACTGGTGATGATTTTCCATAACCAAAAAGAATAACTACGGAGTTGTTGCCAAATTCTTTTAATCAAGCAAGATACTGTCAAAACGACTCAGTATAAAAACCAGGCTGAAGATAAAAAAGACCTGAGGCAACCCACGGACAAGTGAAAACTCTGTCACCAGATATTATGTTGAGTTAGTTCATAATTAGCATATGATTATTTCTGTTCTACATAAACATAATGTTGGTCAACTAATTTTATTTGCCTGTCCGAGTAAATCTGAAAATAATCACAGACCCTTGTCATGTGTTGGTTCACTGAATTCACAACTGGTGAAACAAAACTGACATTCTATGAGCAAACTCAGAAACAGACCCCTATAGGGAATAAAGAGACTTGCCATCAGTGCTGGTAAGCACAAAAATCTCAGTCTGGTTTTGTTTCTTGCCACCAGCGGTTTTGGGGAACCAGTGTAGGTCAACGGGGTAAATGTCCTCTGGCAATTTGACAACCAGAGTGGTCTCACTGGTCAGCAAGTTCCACTTGAGGATCTGGTGGTCCTCACTGCATGAGTACAGCTCATCTGCTGTGGTCCAGCCAACACAACTCACAAGTTCCTTATGTAACCTGCTGTTAAGGAAAGTGATTAAGGTGAGATATTAGCCATATTGCAACTGTGTAGTTATTAGGGTATACATTTTTAATTGAAATGCCATGGTAGCTTCTGCAATTTTTTTTAATAAAAATAATACTAAATAAATTTTCTGGTAAAAAGAATGAACAGATTCTAGATTTGGTACAGGTTATGTGTTAACTAGAGCAACAAGGAAAATGTATTATTTCCTTGCCAAGCAATAGGAAGCAGCCAATTACTACAATTCTATTACTACATCTAGTGGTTCTAACAATAATAGCTAATAGTCACAAGAGCAAAGTTTTGGATGTTATGTTACATAAAAAATATATATTTGACCTTTACAGAAACACAAATATAAGGATAAATAGCTAAACACATCATAAAAAGGATATGTTTGGGTTCCTGTAGCAGCGATGTTTTCAGTCTCATGGTGGATGCCTGCTCTGTTGATCCCTAAACGAACAAGAAATTGGCAGTTAGTGACAGTAACTTTCATATCAAAGCTCCTTATATCACACTACTGTCAAACCAACACACAAAATGAAACAATATATCCGACTAAAACTATGAACGGTGGCGTTACCCCGTAAAAGAGCCGAGTCAGTAGTTGGCATGCTCTGATTAGCTGTAACGGCGAACTAAACAAGCGTCTACAGTTGCTACGGTACCTGCCACCGTTGCTAACGCCAATCCTCAGATGTCCCCGCGTCGTGCCTGTGACTTGAATGCTAACGTTAACTTCGTTTTCTGGTTAAAACAGACATCGTTCCGTCGTTTCCGGCTGTACTGTGGGACGACCAGCGATGTATGCATGTCATTTACTCCAGAAAAAAATGAATGAATAGTCGATACAAC
This sequence comes from Lutjanus campechanus, assembly GCA_027495735.1. Classification (NCBI taxonomy): domain Eukaryota; kingdom Metazoa; phylum Chordata; class Actinopteri; order Lutjaniformes; family Lutjanidae; genus Lutjanus; species Lutjanus campechanus. The sequence continues at coordinate 14,395 of JAJHUR010129754.1, read as the reverse complement.
AGAGAGCAAGCCTATCCATCACTAATCTGCAAATTTATCGCTAACGTTATCAAGGCTACCCTTTGGTAGCCATTTAATCTGGGTCATAAACAGCTTGAAAATGTAGTTATCGCGAGAGTTCCAATTATCGCTTCCGTGAAAACGGTCGTGTGTGGATGGGAACCCCAGACCCGCGTAAAATCTCGCGAGAGTGATCATTTTAACCTGAACCAGGATTTCCTCTAACCCTACAAAGTGTTTTCTGTCTCTAAACATCCCCAGGTTTTGACCACAACGTTGCAAAATTATCAAAAATATTTAGTTTGTACAAAGTGTATGATGATAGAACAACGCGTACAAATCTCGCGAGAGTGTCCCAAATCAAGGGTTCCCTTCTAGACACGACCCGGATATTTCGAATTATTTACCAAAGTACAGTATGACATCTTTTAAATAAATGCATTTAATGGGACTCATTAAACCCAAAAGACACTAACATTAATCGTCGATCCATCGATCGATATTTCCTGAAAAGTAAACTAAACCTCCGGGCGGGGCTTCGCTCTACTGTATCAAGAAACCGTTGAAACACATAGAAACATTCGGCTTTGAATCGGACAATAATCTCAAATATTATATTTAACACTGTGAATAACTATTATTACTTTGTGCATTTCGTCAGATTATTTTTGTCGTATGATTATGGTTTGTTTGGAGCGAGGCGGAGTTGGCTTCGTCCCCTTTTTTGAATTTCGTCTTTTTTTTCCCTTGCCCTTTGAACGTTCCATGGTGCCTTGCGTCAGTTTGTAACGAATTTGGTTCGACAGCACAGTTTAGGCGCCATTTACAAGTTAGAGTTTTCAAGCAGGAGAGCGACTCGGAATGACACGGGGCTAAAATTTTGTGGATTATATTTGCAAAATTTTGGATTATCGAATACTTTTTTTCGGGATCGTGATTTGGGTTCGAAAGGAATACTCTTGACAGACCGTGCCCATATTGTGGAAGGTACATAGAAACATTTTAGCTGAGAGTAATGACTGGGTTCCGTCTATTTGCTGAAACGTTAGTTCGAAACCAGGCTTAACATGAACAACACGTTAACGTGTGTTTTATGATTAACTACGCTGGAAAACGTACTGACTGACGTTAACATTATTAAGGAATGTAATTTGAGTTGATCACTTTTTGACTTCTATTACATTTAACGCAAAATAGCCTTTTCGTAGACACACACACACACACACCCCTAATAGTAACATGCACATTTTCCGATTGTCTAAGCTAATGTTAATATTGCAGATGCTAAACTTTAAGCTGCAATTACTTAGTGTGTTTCACGTCAACTACTTTAGCTTTAGCTAACCGTGGTGGACAAATGCTACGTTAAGCAAGCCAAACTTTAAGTACAGTTACAGTGTTGCATTAACGTTACAGACACGTTTGCTAGTAAAAGTTAGCCATTACGTTAGCTTTGCTACATTATTTTACATTAGATAATTAGCAACAGCAGCTAACTTAAAATAGCGCAGTAACGTGGCAAAGTTAACGTTGCATGTTTTTTTTTTATCTGGTGACCAAGCTAGCCTTAGCTACCAACATAGCGTTACAGAACATATATGGCAAACGTATATGTAATTATAACGTTACTGTTAGTTCAGCATTATCGTTAAACTTTGAATGTGCTCTCCAAATAGCTAGCAAGTGGGGGTGCCTTGTCTACACCTCCGCCCCCAACATAAAATTTGAGGGGATTAAAGTTGTTCATGTGTCAGTTTGAGACCTCGATCAATTTAAGACGTATCTTTGCCACTAACCAGAGCCTGCGTCTATTCAGTACTAACCATATAACATAGGCTTGGTTAAGAGCTACGGGTAGAGATTTTAGCTATTTGCATATTAACTGAATTTGTTTTCCAGTTACGTTAACCTTTTTTCCTTTTCCCCCAACATTGCAAGGGTGATTAACTGTCCAACTTTGTGACGCGCAAATCAAATGCCCATCATATATGTAGAAGAGTACTAAACCATCCTGTCACAGGAGCTCATTAATTTTACTGTTATTTGGGTTTAGTGTCAGAATTGCAGATAATTCGCTATAATCATTACGCAGATTGGCAGCCTGGTATCTAGCCGAGAGCCTTTTTTAATAACTCACTTTGCTCATGTGACAAACACTCGTATTCGTTTTGTCACTTTACCAGTTGTTGAAAAAAAAAAAAAAGATACCATATGAAAAATACATCGACTAACAGTTAGATAGGCGGCAATGAGATCTGCCTGTGGTAATGATTTAAGTCTGACAACGGTAGCTGCGTGTGACCGACTAAAAGTGGAGTTGGGAGATTGACAGGCACAAAAACCACTCATGGATATTCCTTTTTACCAATGACCCCTTCAGATTTCAAATCATGCCATCTAAAACTGCAAAGAGCTCAACTGCCTCCGCCAAGCCAAGAGGGAAAGGGTCGCAGCCTCGGGATGACTCCGAAGACGAGCTGGATGTACCCCCTCAAGAAACCAACTCCAATGGCCAAGAGGAGGCACCGCCGACAACTGGCAAGTAACAAAGGCTGTTTTGGTGTCTGTGAATCTAAATAAGTTGTGTTCACTCAATGGCGTTGCGTGTATTGCTGTATTGCTAGTGGCCAATTGGCACAGCTGTGAAGCTTTTTTTTCTTACTTAAATCTCAACACGTAGGTAGAATGGCTGGTATATTTTTTTCTAAAGTGTCAGTCATCAATAAATGTCTTATGATTTTTGAGATGATTTTGATATCGTCGAGTGCACTTCTTCTTCCTCGGATCTTCTCAGCAAACGAGGTAATTTATTTCGGATATTGAAACGTTTTCTGTAGTGGACTCAAAGGGGTGTTTGTCTTAATTCTTTACAACTTGATAATTTGTAATTTGTATGATAATTTGAATGCGAAGCTTAAGCTGCGCACAGGCTTTAAGTGATGTCTGTATTCTCTTTATAATATGTTGTAATGCTTCACTGGGTGTCTGGCTGTAAGCATTTAATTTACAAACATCGACCCCTTGGCTTGTTTATGCTTATGTGAGCACAATAGATTTTGGACAGGTCGTTGTGGCTTGGTGTGATGGCAACATAATCGGTTTTACGTTATACATTATTATCACAAAACAAGCTTTTCCCTGTCTGTGTTTTGAGTGCAGTTCAGCATGAGTGAAAATGTGACGCTGGTGATCGAAATGTACACTTTAGTTATTTATCATCGACGAAATGAATGTGGCGCATCTACTCTCACGTATCAACGCTTCTGGCGGAGAGCGTTTGTATAATAATGTGGGTTTGTTCACAAGCGGCCATGGGCTCTTTCTTTCTTTCTTTTTTTGGGTTGGCTCTTGTGCTCAGAACAAAGAAAAATAACGCCTGTCAACTTTCTCGGGACTAGTTGGTTTGACTGCTGTTGTAACTTGCTGCCTGCCTGTGTTTTGTTTGTTTGTTTTTTTGCTCCTCTACCCCTCCCCCATGCACCACTGTCCCCCACCACCACCTGAAACGACTCGCACAGAGAGAATAAAAAAGTTTTTTTTTCTGTGCCACAGATCCGTCTCAGGGGGAAGCTGCCGAGGCGGTTGATAATCGAAGTTTGGAGGAGATTCTCGGTAGCATCCCTCCACCCCCGCCCCCAGCAATGACCAATGAACCGGGCGCTCCTCGCCTCATGATAACACATTTAGTTAATCGCAACTTTAAATCATACGCAGGCGAGCAGATTCTGGGGCCTTTTCACAAGGTACGACCAAACATGGTTACAAATGTCAACCCTGCGTGGGAAATAACTTTGTTAATGTGTTGTGTTAAGCTCACAGATTTACCATCATTTGTAGTGTTTCTTAATTTTATTTTATTTCTCTTTCATGTCATATTATGTAGCTGTAACCATGTTCCCCTCTGTAGTAGGAGACACAAAAGAGTACAAAAATATTAATGGCACTATATTATAATGTTTATTTAATTTTTAATTTTTTTTTTCAAAGTGGAAAAAGTCATACTCCTCCATTTTGATTTAGTGAGTGTATTGTACATGGGGTAGTGATCTAGTGATGTGCTGACATTTCCTTTAAATTATGACTTTCTTTTAAGTTTGTCTTTTAACCTTTTTCTGCTCCTCTCATTGTTCTGCAAATATAGGTGTATTAAAATAAATCTTAACTACACCCACTTGGAACACACTCACTGTCACAAGCTTACTATGCTAAAATGTTCACATATAGCTTCTAATGTTATGACAGTTACATTATTTGTTTGTGCATATAGTATATTTTTATATAATTGATTTATTTATATTTTTTGTCTTTCTCTCAGCGCTTTTCGTGCATCATTGGTCCAAATGGAAGTGGGAAGTCCAATGTGATAGATTCGATGCTCTTTGTGTTTGGATACAGAGCTCAAAAGATCAGATCGAAAAAGCTCTCAGTGCTGATTCACAGCTCTGATAAACACAAAGATGTGCAAAGCTGTACTGTGGAGGTGCATTTTCAAAAGATTATTGATAAGGTATATATATCTCTATATCTCTGTCACACAGATACACACTACACTCACTTTGACCTCTCCTAAATTAATCAATACACAGTCTGAACTGAAAGAGGTGACTGGAAAATATTTTCTAGTGGACAGATATTTTTCCTGAATTTTAAATATATTTTTTCCTCAGTGCTCATGTGATAATATTGTGACCCAATTATCACACCAGTGACTAAACAAAGACTCAAATCAGTCATGAAAGTTACAACTAACACCACCTACACATGCAGTAGTCGATTCATAATGTGCTTAAATTGATTTCTGTATTTTTGAATAATTTTTAAATGTGCCATTTAGTGGACAGGCTCTGCTTATTTGAGTATTGTGTGAAAAGTCAGTAAGATTGCTTTTTGTATTTAGTGACAAATTTAATCTGTTGCATTATATCACAAATTGCATTGAAAACTGCCTGTAGTTAAAATAATTAGAATTAAACATGTTTCTGTATTTGATCTACCACATGGGGTGGTAGTTTTGCCCTGACTACTGTGAAATATATCCAATCCTCTCTGTTTGGTCTAAAAGTTCACAATAAATTAAAATCAAGTGGTTAAACTAATGACATAATTCTAAGAAGTCTGCCAGCTCTACAATCTGCCATTTCTGAAGCTTAAAAATATTTTTTAAGAGGTGGTGTACACAACTTAAATTGTTTGACTGGTTTTAAGAATTAATACATTTTTAGGCAAATGACCTACCTTTTTGCATGTCATATATAATCACACCATCTTATCTAATATGTTGTTTTAATTTTGTAAATGTAACATGAAAAAAATACATGTTAATATTGATATTGTTTATTTACATGTAATGTAACTGGCCTGGATCTGTGGTGTGCTTTTTAAGCAAGCCCCTTTTCTTAATTGTTTTTAATGTGGGGTGTTTTTCTCTAACCACCCTCAATGGATCAGTCAGTATTTATGAGTATTATCATTTGATGTGTAGAGCTGTGTGAGTTTCTCCTGAACTGTTCTGCTCTAAGCTTCTCTGTGTCTTCTGCCCCTCCCCCTCTGAGCCAGGAAGGAGATGACTACGAAGTCATCCCCAACAGCAAGTTCTATGTTTCCAGGACTGCCAACAAAGACAATTCCTCAGCCTACCATATCAGTGGCAAAAAAGCCACATTCAAAGAAGTGGGGGCTTTACTCCGGAGCCATGGTATTGACCTAGACCACAACAGATTTCTGATCTTACAGGTAATTGTGATTTTTTTATTTAATTTCCTCTTCCACTTCTAACTCTTGCTTTTTTTTATCCTTGCTGTGACCATCCCATTCTGTCAAGAGATTTCCTGCTCTTCGTTCTCTGCCCATTCCCCAGTCCTCTTTGAGTCAGATGTTTCATGGCTACCTTAAAGCCATGCCTGTCTGTGGGAATAACCTGTTGCACTGGAATTGGAAAGGAGAGGATGTGTCCTCTGCCAGCCCCTTAGACTGCTATAGCAGCGCATCATGGTTTGAAACAATGTTGGAAAGGTGCGAACCATTATTTGCTGCTTTAGAATTTTAAGGAAAAAATGCAATTTTACAAACATGGACCTGGATGTGAGTGGCTGTAGTTGAACAACTAACTCAGATTTTGTAGTGAGGAAATCTTTGATGGGGTTGACCCACCAGTGGGGACAGGTTGGACCTCCCTTCCCCTCCCTTTCCCATGTACCTGCCACGCTTTAGCAGCACGTAAATATTGGCGTGTGAGAATAGACCCCAACCCCAATATTAGCAGTGCTGCTTCAGTGTGGCAGGATCAAACACCCTCCATTACCATGGCTTTAATATTGGTTCAACATTTTCTTTGTTTTTGGCCTCCACTGTGAATGTAATGCATACCTGTATATTTTTGAATAATTTTCCTTGTTCATTTTTTTAGTTGTTTTTTTTAACGCTGGGTTGCACTGAATTTGCTCACAAGTTGCTCTCCTCTCCCCCCTCCGATTGTATTACACGTGTGACCTACCGATTATTACTGATTAACCCAAGGCTTAGGGGGAGAAAACTAATGTCAGGTGGCTGATTGATTTTTGTTTGATTGTTGTTGTTGTTTTATTTTATTTTATTATTTTTTTACAGTATGTGTTTCAGGTGAATATTTGGTTACTGCCCTTCCCTGTGGTTTTGTGGTTAGTTGGTTGATTACATGTGTCCTGCTCGACTTTTTTGTGTGTGCATGTCCATTCTCACTCTCCCTGGATGTTAGATTTTCAGCTCTGTCTTTGACTATGGGAAGAGGCTTTAGCTTGTTCTCCAAGGTCACTTTTCCAGGCCTCTGGCTAAGGGGAAGCTGTCTATTTTGTGCACTGGTCAGAGCAGTGGATGACGTGGGATTCCCCCCCTCCTCTACTGGCTTCTCCTTCTTTCTTGCATAAAAGTAATATGTGAGCTGCCGTTTTTTCTTTTTTTTTTCTCCTTTTTTTGGTTTGTTTGTTTGTTGGTTTTTTCGCCTGCATATAAATGAAACAGAATTTGAGATTAGGTTATTTTTTTTGCTATATCTGGATTTAATTTGTGTTTAAGTTAAAATTTGTTATGTAGCAATATTGTTATTCTTAGATGGCCTATCTCAAAATATAAATGCTTGTTAAGACAAAACACATGTTAAGACAAATACAATCACACTGGAGCATTGTGCCTTACTTTGGACCAAATAGTAAATGAACAGTATTTGAAAAAAAAATTAACTAATGTATAGTTACAAGAAGTCCAAGTTTACATGCTATCAATAGTGTTGGTTTTACAATAACTTAAATTTTTGGAACTGTAATTTTAACACAAGTTCTGTGTTGGATAGTGATTGTTGCAGGGGTGGGTGGTGAGGTGATAATGTTATTACAACATTGTTGCTTAAAAGTGGTCTGAAGCATGTTTAATATGTCTCTGATAACACTCTTGACGCTACACTACAACACTATTTATGTCCGAGTGAATCATATCAGTTAGGGCTGCACAATTAGTTAAAATATTATCAAAATCACAATGTGGCCAGTGCAAATCCAGATTGCAGAAGCTGCATTTTTTTTTAAAATGAAAAAAGCGTCACAAACAGAATTATAATGAATTACTGTGGTGCTGCAGAGATGTCCTGACCTACTCTTGTTCTCCAGTTGTAAGAAAACATGTTTGTTAGGTACAGACCCCAACAAGTGTCACATTATCATTTTAAATTTCTTTTTTTTTTAGTAAAATGAAAATTGCAATGCACAAATCATCATAGCCCATAATGATCAATCATATCACAATATGTGTCAAAATAATTGCAACATGATTTATTATTTATTTATTTATTTTCACCACATCATGCAGCCCTACTTCTAAGTGTTCTGAAGCACGATTAACATGTCTGTGATAAGACTATTTACACTACACCACAACACTTTTAATGTCAGATTTGGTCATGTCCATTATTTCTTGAAGAAAGTAGTATTTTAATTTTCGGTTCTGTTTTCGATCTGAATTGATATAACTGTTTGTAATACAGGGGATTTTTTCTTGGTTTCTCTGAGTCAGAAGGTCCTTTGTGTTCTCAAAGGGAACCTCCAGAAATTAATTTTTGATACACTGTCCATGTATCTGGCAAGTTGTGTGTGTGTGTGTGTGTGTGTGCGTGTGCGTGTGTATGCAGCACCAGCATTATTGAAGTTCAGTCATATATCTTAATAATGAGTCTTGTGGACATTATTTTATTTTATTTTTTTAGAAATTAAGAGTTTATTTGGAAAATTAGGTTGTGGATCATCAGTGGGGTTCTCAGTTGTGTGCTAAACCCTAAATCTATTCCAAAAATTGAACAAGTAGCACATCTTAAGTCGTCATGTCAAGGAGGACAAAATGCAAACCAAAAATTTCTAATAAAAAGAGTTGTTGTTTTTATTAGAAGCTTTATGGTTTATTTTATTTCTGTGAATGATTGCATACATGTCTCTGTCCATGTGTTGCTCTGGACTGTATGTAGGGTGAGGTGGAGCAGATTGCCATGATGAAGCCTAAAGGTCAGACAGAGCATGATGAGGGCATGCTGGAGTACCTGGAGGACATTATCGGCTCCTGCCGCCTCAAGGAGCCCATCCAAACCCTGGCCCGCCGCATTGAGCTACTCAATGAGCAGAGGGGAGAAAAGGTGACACACACATGCACTATCTGCTCACACACTCATAACCATAACCAACTTTCCTTCCTGTGTCCTCACTTCATTTGTTCTGCATTTATATAGTAGAAGTTAGAGTTTTAAGAGACTTTATTTTCTTTGTGCTTGTGCATGGAAGTTTTTAATCCAAATATGTAAGATTAAAACAATACATTTCTATTTTATTATATTCTTAACATTTTTTATTCAATTGGTAGCAGGATACAGGAGTGATCAGAAACAAAAGAATGCTATTATAGCTTTTATTTTAAAAAAATACACAGTATCAGAATGATATTGTCATACTGTAACAGCAATATACTCTTTTGAACATGGCACTAATGCGTATGATTTATGTCTAAGAATTTTATTGAAGTTTTCTGACCTGACATTAAGTTGTGCAATATGTTCACTGTGCTAGCTGAACCGAGTGAAGCTGGTGGAAAAGGAGAAGAATGCTTTGGAGGGAGAAAAGAACAAAGCTGTGGAGTTCCTCACTCTGGAGAATGACATCTTCAAACACAAGAGTCAGCTCTGCCAGTACTATGTGTGAGTGCACCAGCACCATCTCTCTGCACAAGACAAATTAAACAATAATATAATCTCTTTAAATTTCAATGCAGACCCCACGGTAACATAGACAAGAAAAAGAAAAAAAAAGAGAGCAAATTTTATATTCTATTTTGAAATTTTTACAGGGGCAGCATGACCCCTCTCTGGTGTCAGATCCCATTTTCTTTGTTATATGTGTGAATTATTAAGTTTTTTTCTGATATCTCTTTGTCATTAGTCATGATCTGCAGAAGCGTGTGGTGGATAAAGAGCAGGAGAAGAAGAAGATCTTGGAGGACACCAAGGAACTCACTGAGAAAAATGAGAAAATATCACAGGAGACTGAGAAAATGAACCAAGAGCTCAAAAATGTAGAGAAGTAAGGCATTTTATCCTCTTCCCTTCTATTAACCAATTTAACATGCAACAGAAGGTCAATAAGTTTTCTACTAATTCAATAATTTTGTGGTTGTTGTCAGGGCCTCTCTCGCCCTGAATATTTTTATTTACAGTCAAAATTCCAGTTCTGGTCTGGAAAAGTACAGTAGTTATTTGTGTGTCCTAAAAGTGTATTGTTCCACAAGTGGTTGCAAAACATAAGTACAGAAAATTGTTGTCCCTTTGCAAAAAATGTATAAACTCATTGTTCTAGATGCCATAATTTCATACATTTTGGCGTTAGTGACCATAGATTTTTAAAACTGACATTTCAGTGTCTTTGAAATGTAAAATATGTAGGAGGTGAAAACTGGCTGAGCTCACTGTAAACGGCTTCCTGTGTTATATTTTAGAAACCCAGCTTATTCTTTGTTATGTATATATATTTTTGGAATCCTTTTTAGATTCTCATAGTTTATCTAATATTTCAGTCGTTTTTTTTTTCCATGATTGACTTGATCATGCTCTAGTAAATTTGCTGTTCCTCCACCAGGAAACAAAATAAGCTCAACAAGTACATTGAGACCCAGAAGGAGAAGTTCACCCAGCTGGATCTGCAGGACGTTGAAGTGCGTGAGAAGATTAAACACTCCAAGAGCAAGAACAAGAAACTGCAAAAACAGCTGGAAAAGGACAAAGAAAAGGTGTGTTGGCCTTTAAATTGTGGTCCACTATTGCATACAGTTCAATGACTTCTTTTCACTTGGTATTACTGTTTGCTACTCTGCAGTAGTTGTAATTATTTCACTCTAACTGTCTCACAGTTGGCATTCTCAGTATTCTAAGGCAAACAGACATATAATCTGCTAGGGTGTAACTGTAGCCATTTTTTCATAATTTACAATATATATCCATTAACAAATATAGTGGTTGCACAAAGTCAAGACAAGCACCAGTGGTATGACACTCCAGTGTTACTGTGTTTATTTTGTCCCACGGCCAAGAAAGAAACATGGGCACTAAAAATACAATTTCCGTTGCTTATAGAAAACACAAGCGGCTGTTGTTTTGAGGCCTAGAGAAAAACAAAACATGTCAGGGCTTTACAGAAACCTGCATATAAGTGATAAATGAATTTCAGAGCTAAACAGACATTTTAACTTATATCTGTGTCTTGTATCTTTAGTTTAAAACCCAGTTTACTAGAATCACTTAAAGGTATTTTGCTTAAAGCAGCCCTCATTTTGCAGGTTCGTGTTTTACAGTTGTAAAAGGATTTCTGGAAAGTGTAAAATCCAATATTCTGAATTTTTGGCCTTAAAATGTCAGGTAGTAGATGAAATTATTAAGTCCTCATTAAGTTAACATTACTTTTATGAAATAACTTATATTTTGGGGGGAAAAGTAGTTTTGATTACACTAAAACAATTACAAACCAAACCAACATGGATCCAGTGATCACTACTGCAAACATGTATGTATGGGTGTGAAATGGGTCTTACATTGCATTGATAATGGTCTTTAAAAGGTCTTCAGAAGTCTTAAATTTAACTAGTTCAAACCTTCAGAAGCACACAGTGTATGGTTTCTGTGCGTGTATTTACACTATTGTTCATTTTATGTTGTCTGCTTTTAATTTCAGTATTCAGATGTAGGAGTTATTTGCCATAATAAACAGTCATATTTCCTAGAGATAAATAATTTTAAAATATTTCCAGCCTGGATTTTTCATGTGAAAATTAAGCAAGTTTTAAAGATGACAGGAATTTGTGTAAAAAAAAATCTATATATGTATAAAAGCTACTATAGTGTTTTAAACAAAATATCTTGCTGCTGGTAGAGTTGATTGCTACAGCCACACAAAGCAAGTAGAGCGATATTGGTTTTTGTACAAAAATCATGTGAATATTGCTACTGAAAAATGATAGAAGTATGTAGGGACCTTACTTTAATTTTTCTTGTTTTTTCTTACCTTAGCTTAAGAGAAGTCACTGTTTATCTTTTAAATTAATTGACATTACCTGTAGAAAAAAAATAAAACCTGTATGGACTTGTAAAGCAACTTTCATGGCAGGAAGGGCTATCTGCCCTAAACTAGCCACTAGGGGGCTGTGAAGTAACATACAAGTTGATTGTTAGTGTGTTCCTATTGATAGCCCACTCATGCTGTTTCATCAGTAATGATGTAACTGTCTCTTACAATGTTTCTCTAACTCGTGCACTTACTGAAAATCTTTTTCACACCAACCTGCAGTTTAGAGTTCTCTGGTAACTGTAGGCAGACCTTCTCGTCTCTCTCTCTGCTCTAAAACCCTATCTGCTCCACCTACGATGGCTGTGCTTTGGAAACGTCTTGGTCAGAGGCAGGCAGACCTCTGGGGAGCAGTGTTCTGCTGTGTGGTAGTCAACTATGGCCTGGCTTGTGTAACACTTCCAGCAGCCACATTCACATTTCACCCACAGTTAACCCTACAAAACATAGACTATATACACACACACACACACACACACACACACCACTCCTCGTCTTGTTTCGGCCCTGCCAAGCAGCAGACTGTTGTGCCAGTCTTAACCAGGGCTTTCTCAGTCCCGAATGTGTGTTTATAGTTGATTACAGTTGTGTGTTTTGGCCTGCCTCTGAATGTGTAGCACAGTTGCTTGTAACTGGCACTGGCACAAAATCTATGCAATCCATTTACTTTATATGTCTTGTCTCCTCAAGTCTTTACTAATCCCTTTATCTTGTCATCTAATTTAAGAGGTAAAGGGCTGTTACTCTCGTCTGTTCAAGTGTGTATTGATGAATTGTGTCCTCAAGTTGAATCTAGACAGGTGTAGCCACTGTTGCTTAGAATCCAGCATCGGACACATCTCATCTGTTTTTTGTATGCTCCCCTGTCTGGCTCATCTTTCAGCTGGAGGAAGTGCGCGGTGTACCAGCCAGCAGTGAAAAGGCCATCTCTGAGGCAACAGCTCGCAAGGAGGAGCTGGAGAAGCAGAAGGTGAAAGAGGAGGAGAAACTGAAGGAGGTGATGGAGAGTCTGAAGGAAGAGACCAGCGGCCTGCAACAGGACAAAGAGGTGTGTGTGTATACATCTTGGTGTTATTTTTTGCACGCTATGTTTAAAGGGATAGTTTAGACTATTTAAAGTCAAGTTATCCATAGTCAGTGTACCTACAGTAGATGGCATTCAACATGCACCCAGTTTGGAGAAGCAGAGGACCACCAGCATAGAAGCTATGCAATGAACTGCTATGGACAAGGTCAGCAGCAAATCGCACTGTGGTGAACATATTCAAAATATAGCATAAGCTTAAAAAAAGGTCCATCTAAAAACAAGATCTATCCATTTAAGTGATTAAAAGACCTTTGTTTGCTGATCATGCAGGGTTCCACAATAAGGATTGCCCATTTGCCTAGGGCAAGTAAAATGCCATGTCGGGCTAGTAAATCTTGCAACTCACTTGCCCAACCGGGCAAATGGTAAACAAGAATTTAACTATTAAACTATTTTGATAATTTATGAATGAATTAAACAATTTTCCCTCAAAAAAGTACAGAAATTTATGTTTTTGGGTTCTCAAATATGGAGATTTACTTTTTTTTCATTGTTTTCAACAGAATATCTTTGTGTTTTTGACTGACAAAACAGGACATTTAAATACATCACCTTGGGCTTGGATTTTTCTCTTTTTTGACATTTTATTGACATTACTGCCCTAGATTAAACCTGACAAGTAACTGTAGTCTTTGTTATTTGATAACCACTAACAAGTGAGACGGGCAAGTAAAAATTTGACTTTGGGCAAGTAGATTTCAGATTTTTTAAATAATTTTTTTTTCTGTTTTCACTTGCATTAATGTTCTCCCCTGCCCTTTCTATAGCAGTGCATTGCTTAGCTTCTGTGCTGGTGCTGGGAGTCTTCCAGTCTGACCTCTCCTCTTGTTGTCTTCTCCAGACCAAAGAGAAAGAGCTGATGGAGCTCAGTAAGGCTGTAAATGAGACCCGGTCTCGTATGGACCTGGCTCAGTCGGAACTTGACATCTACCTGAGTCGCCACAACACAGCAGTAACACAGCTCAACACGGCCAAGCAGACACTGCAGACAACCTCTGACACGCTGCGTGAGCGCCGTGCCGCCATCAAAGACCTAGAAGTCAAAATACCTCAGAAGCAACAGGAGCTGAAGAAGGTAAAACCAACATCAACATTGTTTAGATGACATTTTGTCTAGGCAGCATTACATGGGACAGTTTGCATCTGTAAAAATGATAATTTGTGTTGAAACCACTTTACCTCCAGCTGAACTCAGTACATCTGTGGTATTTCTGCATCATTTGTGTGAGCTTCTCCATGAATTGCTCCTCTCTTCTTCTCTGCAGGACGAGGAAGAGCTGGCTCAGTTGGTGAAGATGGATAATGAGACCAGGGAAGTGGTGAGAGAAATGAGGCAGAAGGTGGATGAAGCCAAGAGCTCCCTGTCCTCCAACCGCAGTCGAGGGAAGGTCCTGGATGCCCTCATGCAGCAGAAGAAGAGTGGCAGAATCCCTGGCATCTTTGGAAGATTGGTACAAAGTTTTTATATTAATATACAGAGTTACACAGCAACAATTTAGTATATGGTCATTATTAGGGCTGCACAATATATCGTAAATTTATCGTCATCGCGATATCAACATGCGCGATATACATATTGCA